>QANU01094686.1:130308-141746 GCA_003254905.1 Nissolia schottii | reverse complement strand
ACGTGGCGTCCCACATGGCACGCCGCGTCAGCGCCATAAGCGTCCACGTCAGCGCAGTCAACTCCCATCCAGCTTCAGGGACTAAAACCAAACTTTGAATTTTCGCAGGGACTAAAACTTTTATACAGGAATTAAAACCAAACTTTCAAATTTTACAGGGACTTAAAACATAATTAACCCTTAAATTTTATTGACTAAAAGTAAAATAACTAGTCTATATATTGTTGAAATTATTTTGTCTTAATTTTGAGTTGATTTGGATTAATTCTCAAGTCTCAAATGTTTGAATATGGCTATAAAACAAAGGAAATTATGAAAATGTATTTTGCATTCAATTTAATTAATCAATTACAACATACTAGAGCTATTTACAAAGGCTTTGTAACTATATTTTAGTTTAAGTAATTTACGTAACAAGACTATAACACCTTTTTTTTAAAGTGAATAAAAATCACAAACTAGTTACATTAGGGGCCAAACACTTGAAATTAGATGGACCAAATCTACAAATGTAAAAGTATGGTTGTTTTAATCTGAAACATCAGATAAATTGCTTCAACAACTCAGTAGTCGTGAGCCTCCCATGAATTTAGTAACATTTTGAGCTTGCTTATCTCTTTATTAATTTCTTCCATATCATATGACTCATTGATATTTAAACTTATTGAACAAGTGCACATGTTATTAAGGGCAAAAAAAAAGTATACATCATATTATTATAATAATATATTAAAAAGGATGTTTGGGCCATCGAGCTAACCCAACCCAAAGCGGGTTGGGCCAATTTGGGTTGGGTTAAGTCGAGCCAACTTAACTTTTTTTTCTTCATATTTCTTCAGCCTAGCCCGCCCATATTTTCGGGTCATTAGGGCTAACCCATCGGGTTCAACTCATTTTGACAGCTCTATATATTATGTATGGTGATATATTTCTATGAAATTAATGCCAAATTAATTTCATTTTGATCTTACTATTATTTACTATTTCATTAAATTATAAACATATTCCTATCGTAAGTAAAAAAATAAAGCTACACTTATTACTTCATCATTCATCATTCATTCACATGAATTGGAAATATTGTTTATAGTAATGAGTTCTAAGACTGTTGACTTGACCATGCACAACTGTATAGACACTGAGTACTAGTGTGATCTGAACCCCAACAAAGAGTACAACATCTTGGCCATCGTTCATCTCTCGAATCAATTTCATTGTGGAAGCGATTTGATTTGACCTTTCTAGTTTGTTACACCTTCAACTTTGGTCTGGAACAATTAATGGACCCACGTACTCAGCAATGTTGATTTGTGGCCAGGAACCTAAAATTCTTGGTCATATACCTTACAAAGCTTATCCATTTTGTAAACTTTGTCAACATAAACCCTCTAGTCCAGACTCGCATTGTCGCAACATTCCATTACATGAACGCATGAGAATTTAAATATCTAGAAAGTGCCACAATCACAGTAGATCCTTCTCTAATCAATTCTGAACTCATTTCTTGACAATAAATCCTTGCAATGGAACATATCATTGAAAATTGATTCACATGCATTAAAAAGTATAAGATTATACGACATTAAAAAGTGTGTTTTGATGACCCATAGGTTCAATTACCTTAAAGTATAGGATAGAGTGTGTAAAGTAATTCGGAGTGGTAGTGACCCATAGAATAAGAAAAAAAAAAGAAACAGACATGCGCTGCAATGCCCAGGGCGCACTACAACGGCCCGACGAATAGGATACTGCAACGCCCAGGGTGTGCTGCAGCAGCATGAAGCTGAAGTCCCACATCAAAAGCAACATCTAGAGGGGGTCTTGAGCTTCCCCTATAAATAGAACCCCTTCTAGAGTGTTTAGACTTGATAATTCACTCAAAAGTTTGAAGGATCATCTTTTAGTGAGACTATTCACTCTAGTTATATTTTTGTTTGTGGGGAAGCAATGCCTCTACATAGGTGTCAATATCATGCGATTAATGTGTTCTGAGTCAGTCAGCAGTGTTGTTCGAGTTCCTACTGAGCTCACGAAGGACGACAGTCAGTCTTCAGCGACTCCAGGTGAGTGGTTTGTTGCTCATGGTCTAATTTATTTATTATATTATGCATGATTTAATTTTAAAATTTTTCATGTTTTAGAAAAATAAGGATTTGTTTTATGAAAAGCCGTTTTTTTTAGAAAAGAAGGATTTATTTTAGGAAAGCATTTATGAAATTATTTTGGGTTAAATATGTTTTTAGTCCCTGAAAAATTACAAATTTTGTGTTTTACCCTTGAAAAAGTTTTTGTTAGGAAATCGTCCATGGTGCTTCGGGGGTTAAGGGAAATTAGGAGAAAAGTTTGAATGAATGGGTTGAGTGTAAGAATGAGTGAATAGTGGAATAGGTATGGTGATTTGAGGAGTGTAAGAGAGTTGTTGGTGGGGGTATGGGTTTTGCACGGCTTGAAGGGGGAAAAATTCTCCCAAAAATGGTTACATTTTTTACCAAGTTTGTTCGTTAACTGTCTCGGTGCTTCACGTACAGTTGTCCAAAAATTATTCCGGAAGCGCCTTCGTGATCTACTAATTTTCCTTATTAGTAGTTTAAGTCCAGTTGAGGTGTCCCGAGATTTATTTTCTTATTACTGTATTTTACGAGCATTTTCGGTATCCGGAAAAATTCCAAATCAGTCAGAAGATTGCCCTGAGTCTCAGGAAGGTCCGTGGAAATTGTGAGACACTAGTTTGACCTGGGTTTTTACGGGTTAAACGCGGCGGTTTAATCCTCCTTATGTTTTTATTCATTAATCGGCTTTGTAATTATTTATTTAAGCGAGATTTCCGTGACGGAAAAATCCGTAGCCTTATCAAGCGAAATTTCCGTAGGTATCTACTGGTGTCCACACCCGTATTGAACAAGTGTTTCTCACATACCCCGCAGGGTAATTACCCCTCCTTACTAAATTTGTTTCATTTTTAACGATTTTTAAAATTGAATCCATTGAATTTTGTCAGTTCATATTTCATATGATCTTGACAAACTTTCTATTCGTCAACTCATTGAAATAACTAACTTGTAAAAGGATGGTGGTTTCTCTGATGCTTCACATGGTATTTACCTCTCCCTACTAAATTTGTTTATTTTTAACGATTTTTAAAGCTAAATTAATTGAACTTTATCATCATTTCATCAATACACAATATTAGTTAATAAAATATTGTCCAATTTTGATGAGTTTAATTTTGAAATTTATTAAAAATAAATAAATTTAATAGAGAGAAATAATTATCATGCAGGATATCTAGGCCTTATCTCTATCAGAGCCTATCTTAAGACCAATGAATGGGTCACCCTCATATGATCATTCTTGCAAACTTCGCGCATTAGAGATATCAATTTTGGGCGTGAGGGGGTGTATCAAGTCTCACATTACTTAGATATAAGGCTTAGATAACCTTTATAAGTCCAAGATAATCTTTCCTTCTTAAGCTAATTTTAAAGATTAATTTAAGTCACTCAATTATTCGATATAAAATACGTGAGAAACCACCCATATTTTTATTGAAAAAGCTTTTCAGTATTACTTTGCTATAAATTGACTTTGACGATACACTCCCAACACGCCTCCCATTGTAGAGACTTTTTGGCAAGCTACAATAAATCCCTTGTTTTTAATGGACAGTTCAACACTTCAAAACTGGTGTTTGAAAATTTCCTACAGATGCATAAACTTGAAGTCAAAGTTATGAGGACCACTTTATTAATAAAGAAAGTTATCGCATCTTCTACAATTTACAATGAAGATAAATTGTATTTTATTTATAATTAGTATCAACTTGAGTTTAAACTATCCAATGTTGTAAATACTATTGTCCTTCTCTGTTTAAAGTAATAGTATGCATTAAATACTAACAACTTAAAAAATAATTGAATTGATTACACCATGGATTGGAAAGTGATAACCGGAATGGGCAAGACCCAATTGCATTTACATCATTTTGTAACCTACCATGTGATTTTCCTCAGAAAACTGCAAACCACAAACTCTGTTATGGCTTTTCACTTTTACCATGACATCTCATTAATCAAACAATGGCCGTTTACTAGTCCTAATTTCATGTCTTTGTAATAGGTTTAACTATAAGTAAATGTCATAATTAAGTCAGAAAAGTAAACTCGGTCACATAAAGTTATATGCAGATTTGTCAGGACTATTGTATTGGTCTGATTAACTCAAAAAAAACAGCTGGCAAATTGACAACATTTCTTAGAGGTTTTGATGAGTCATTTTCCAAAAAAAAAGATGATGATGAATTGGAATGAATGTGCCAATGTTAAATGTTTGTATGACTTTATCAGGCACGATTTCTCACAATTAATTTTAAAGATAAGATTCAAATATGTCATATGGTATGAAAGACTTAATAATAAATCATAAACAATAATAAAGTCATGTAAAAGTTTAACACTAGAATTTAATCCAAATATTAAATCCTATCCATTATTTTCACCACAAGAGGAAGAAATTGAATTCATAGTATTGTCATTTTGCAAAGTACATTTATAGAATTTGCCTTTCTTTGTTCTCTTCCCCTTTTTCACAAGATGAATATGTATATATGACTTTGTTAACCCCTCTATCCATAATAAAAGCAAGTGGTTATATAAGGAGGATCTACCAATACTCAGATAGGCAAGATCATAACTGTTGTGATCCATTCAGACATAATTGTCGATTACTCTTCAGCATGATAAAGCAGTCCTACCTAACACATCTATTTGCCAGAGTAAGAGTAAAAGAGAAAAGCATTACTACAATATAGGGCCAATCAAAGAGAGCCCTTATTATAATTTGTAGGAGGGGTGGTTGGGAGCAACCATTTGGCTCTATAGCAATCTTTAGGATTTATTGATTTTATTTTAGTATATATTGTTAGTGCTTTTGTTGCTTTTTATGATAAACTTCAGATAAAGGATCTACTCCCAAATTTAAAAAAATTAAGGAACCTCAATGGACTCTACAATAAAGTCCAATTCTTATATATGGTGCCATTTGTCATGAATTGTATCAAAGAGTGCCCAACCGCCCCTAATGCATATAAGAAAATTGAGTTTATTTATTTATTTATTTATTTTGATACTGGTTTAGTTGATCAAACTCAAAAAGGGCAACACCAGTGCAATGAAAAACGATATTGGACCTTTCGTCCCTGACCACATAGTGCAATTGAGACTCAACAACGTTCAACAAATATCGTAAAGAGTCTCACTAAAACATATTTTAAAAAACTCCTTAGGCAACTAAAAAATAAAAAAAGTTGATACAATATTTCGCATGTGTATCAATTTCATTACTCCCTAATTCTCCTAAAATAGAATATGATTCTTAACCCATTACACAACTCTCTCATAAATCATAATAGTCTCCGCATTAAGTACATTTAAATTGGATAAAGGATTATTAAACCCCAATGTTTATTAACTCTATAAAAATTGAGTTTAATTGAGATGTCATTCCAAAAGAATTTTATGTTAATATCTAATCATGTTTTAATACATCAACAAAAGTAGTTTCACATCTTCTAATTCAAAAATTAACTATTTTTAATGATATATCAAAATATAATTTGATGTCTATACTAACAATACATCATTTGTAAAATAACATTTTAACTTTAAGTGATGAAACAACTCACTTATATATTTATTTAAAGGAAATTAGTTGAAGAGTAGTCAGAGTAAATTTTTAAGTGGTGCTCCGATCAACCAACAACATATAAATGTTTATTCACAATTTAATTTAATTTGACCCCATATGTAGACCCCAGCATACCACCAAAACTTGAGGGTGATCAGCCCAATAGTGTTAGTGTCTTCTTGTCCTTATTGTGGGTCTATTTTAAATATATCAGAGAGAAGAAACTAAACACTTGTTAACAATATCTTTGGCTAAGCTCTTTGATATAATATAGAATTGGGGAAATACCATGGACAAAAAGATGCCTTGCTCTCTAGTTATAATATGTAGTTACATATTTTGAGTAAAAGCAAGATAGTATATTATTACATATTACATTTTAATATGATACAACACCCCAAGTAGATGCTTTCTTAGAGTCTGGTACAGTGAACCTTCCCTAGAATATATATCATATATTTCCATTTTTGTTTGTGTACTGCTTAAGAAAGATATATAGTTATTTTCTTTCCACCTTTTAAATCCTCTTTGGTCCTTAGTAAAAGGATTTAATTAATAATAAATAGTTCCCTCGTTTGATTAAGAAAAGTACAAGAAGATTAGTAGAACATAAACATTGTTTGGAGTACCGCAAAAGGAAACTAAAAGTGACTTTTCAAAAAAGAAAATTTCCAATACCATATACACACATTTAAGTAAAGGAAGTTAAAGTTTCAACTATTTTTGGTAGAAAATAATTGAAGTGGAGCACCCAATACGGCTACACATCTTTGAATTAATTACTTGAGCTACTTATTTGCCTTTCCTATATAGAGAAAATACTAGGTTATACTATAAAACAATCCATATACAATGTTTATATGCAATTTGCAACCAAAAATACTTATAGTACATTGAAATTATATAATCCTTACACGGATTTCACTTGCAATATTATTGTTTTGTTTTCTAAAGTCACCAGGTTGCTTGTTAATTTTACCTGTACTCGTGGATACTCATAAACAATACCTATGATGAGGTGCGGGGAGAGAGATTTTCCACAAATGATGGTGATGAATTTTTTTAATATTTACTTACAAAATGAGGTGAGATTACTTTCCCATATTTTGCAAGTAGCTAATATGTAAAATACTTAAATATAAATATTTTTTAAAATCTTGACTAAAACTCTAGTAATGTTGAAATACTAGTGATGAAAAATTAATTTTAGTTAGGTTGTGTTTAAAAGGCTTGAATGTTGGATAATTCTGTTATTTACATCTTGTGTTTGTTAATCGATGCACTTGACTAGGGTAAAGGAATTTTGAGAATTGACAATAGATAAACAATAATCCAGTATGAACCCATTTAACACCGATTATAGCATGTGTAATAATATAATAGCCACAATATTACGATTGATATATGGAATACCTGGAATGAGCCTCCATAGTCACGGTAGACGAAAGAATCCAAGTTAGGATACCACTCATATTCTATAATAGGTATGTCTGTGTTAATATCAATGGGACAACCAACACCATATATATATATATATATATATATATATATATATATAAGATTAGGGCACTCTCCATGTGTAAAATAGACTAGTGGGTCAAGTTTTTCCATTATGACAACCCAAACACAAACACGCATAATCAAACCCATAAACAAGCAATGCTCAACAATAATAAGTCTAATAACAATAGTGATCACAAAATAATGTGAATTACTTTGACATCCAACTAATATGAGTTTTTAATACTTATACTAGTCCACAAAAAATTTCCTTTAAAATAAGGAAAGAAATAATGTGTAGTATTAGAAAATAAATCATTTCATATAAATTTTTCAAATGATACATTACATGTCATCTCCCAGTCATGTGCGTATAGGTTAGCATCACGTGCATTGAATTATATTGTATGCCAAGCATATGCGAGGTCTAACTAAAAATAAATAAATAAATAATATGCACAATGATTTTTACGATTTAATTGATAACAAGATGTATTCTATTTTTTTTTTACACTAAGGGCCCATTTGGAAAGTTGAATTAGTTTGGATTGGATAAGGTTATCTAGGCTATTATTGTTTTATACAGTGTTTGGCGCGCGCACCAATTTGGATAAGCTAATTCATTAAAGACTCTTTATCCATCATTATTTTTAACTGAAAAAATATGTTTTCATATTATTTGATAATTTTTAAAATATAATCTAAATTCTAAAAACAATTATATTTTCAACTTTTAAACATAAGCCACGTAAAATATTTTTTTTAGGAAAAAATATATTTTCAATTTTTCATTCTATAATAAAATCAATTTTTAAAAAAAAAATTGAAACAAGCGCACCCATATTCAAGTTTGACCTGAAATTCAGATTAAACTACCCGTATTTTATAACCTATGACAAGAATATTGTTGTCTTGAAATACCAACTAGCTAGGAATTGGTAAGTACGAGATTCAGAACACAAAAGAAAAATGAAAATATTCCTCTAATGATTCATTATCTCTCTTACTTAGGGAAAAAGTAATGCTTTGCCTGTTACTTTCTCGTAAAGTTCTTATATTTTGCTAGATTCATAGTATTAGGTTTATGAGAATTTCAAGAGAAATCCACCTTAATATATATATATATATATATATATATATATATATATATATATATGTGGGACAAATAAATGAGTATTATTGAATTGTGTTCATTTTGTAAATATTGTAAAAATGTGATCCGCACTTGTAATTTGCCTCACATTTAGGTGAATTATGATAGAGTAAAAGATAAAATTTGTCTTGACATGACAACACATTAGAATGTATTATTTTATTATGTTTACCTATAATTCGTCTAGTAATTGTGTGAATTACCTGTGAGTCAGTAAAATATATTATTTTATTACATTGCACACCAATTCCTAGTGGTTGTGGTGGACAAATTACATGTTAATTATTATATTTCAACAATTAATAATACTATACCACATTTTCATTTATTACACAACTTATTCTCATGAAAAATGCTTAGATGACTTGACTTATTAAGATACAAATCAACCTACTTATTCTTATGAATAACATTTAAACATTTTTTTTTCTATTTGTCCATAAAAATGTTAAATATCATTTATAAAAGTGTATACGTAGATTTGCTAGGTAAAAAAAAATGAATATATTCCATGTGCATTTCTTCCACTTTGACTAGGAGAATATATTCTTTTATTTTGATTTAGCATAATTCGTCCAAAGACTAGGTGAATTATGATGGAGATAAATCACAAATTTTGTCCTCATGTAACATGTCAAAAGAATATATTATTTTATTACTTTCACTCATAATTCACCTAGTAGTTGGGTGAATTACAAGTCACTATCACATTTCAATAATTAATAATTTTGCACCACATTTTCACACATTACCGCACTTATTTCCCGTATTAAAATTTTAAAACCGAATTTCAACAACTCATTAATCCCAAAAAAAAAATATCGAATAAAATAATTTAAAATTTCATTATATCTGGTAAAAAAAAATAACCAGAACTAATTATGCTGATCGTCTATATAGAATTTGTCTCAAAATGTTGTTATAGAATCTTCCAAAACTTGCAGCGGTAAATTAACTTAAGAATGGGTTTAGACTGATAATTAACTTGATAAACATAAAGTCAAGAGTAGGAACAAAGCAACTTGTGACTAAGAAAAGTATAAACCTCATGCTATTGGCTAAGGAACTAAATTAATTCGGATAAAATAAAGATTATCGATCAAATAAATAAATAAAAACAATTGCAGTTAATAAGCAAATTAAAAAATCATGGCAAGGCGAGAAGATCAAGAGGGGGTAATACAAGAACGTGATTATAATTAAGTTGACATCATGATATAGTAATGGAAATATCTAGCGGATGGATCATGAACATCTCTTTCAGCAACAGCAATTGAAAAATCATGTGAGTGCATTTAAATGAACATGTTCTGCTATGCTTGTTACGGGACATAACAAGCATGACACGAGTCAAGTAACATCATGTGTTAGCGTGTGCAACCCCTTTTAAGATAATGTAAAATACAACCTAGTTAATTAGATCGATCAACATTGAATACGAAATCATGGAGTAACATATGTACACATATTCATGTAATCAGTAAAATCCCAATGAGTGCTTACTAATTATATATATAGAGAGAGAGAGAGGTGTTGAGAATTTAGAATACAAAATGATACACATGGTGATTGTAACAAATATACAAGCTATTAGAACCCATATGGCTCAATCAGCATGTCACTATTTGCCTTTTTTTTTCTTTTGGGTGGAGTATTTTCCCTTTTTTCTTGTTAAAAGAATACGGGGAAGCTAATTAATTATGAACATTAGACCGTACGTACCCTCAAGTAATTAAGTATTTGACTCCCACATATCCAAATCAAGAGCCATAAAAGCTAATATATATATATATATATATATATATATATATATATATTCTGATATTTATACATTATTATCAAACATTAAATTCGATATACACGTTATATTTTAATAATATTCATTCGTATATCAATATATGATATTTATATAATATGTTTACAACATATATTTCAAACTATAAAGTCAATCTCCATGTGGTATGGGTGCCGATCATCCTTTTTTTTTCGAGTTTCAAAAAATTAGCTTTTTGTTAATATATACTAGGTATAATACTTAATATTTATAATTATTTTAAAATTAAATTAATATTTGGGTTAAATATATTTTAATTTCTGATGTCACATTTTCATTGATTTATCACATTAAAAAGGACATTAACAACAATTGAGACTGCAAATGAGTTGTAACTGCAATTAAAACTGCAAATGAGGCTGCCAGAGTAGATATGATGATAAATGAAACTCCAATAACAATTAAGATTTGTAGTTTCAAGTGTCGTCGCAGTCATATTTTTAGCCTTTAATATTGTCTCAAAGTCTCTATTGTTATCACATTCTTATTTAATACGAAAAATTAATGAAAACATTACAATATAATAATGATAATGAATTGAGAGATTAATTTGACCTGAAACTTACAATTTCAAGGATTAAAAAAAAATCATATTTTGAATTTCAAGGACTAAAGTGACTTGGACTTACACTTTTAGGGATCAAAATCAACATTTTCCCTTAAATTCTTTTAGTTTATCCGTTAGAATTAGAATTTAGTTGTTATATATTGATAATATAAAGTTGTTTTATATTGTAATTTAATTAAATTTTGTCATGAAAATAGTTAATTTCTTTATCATATGCAATAATTAGATTAAATGACAGTATAAAAAATTGTACATATTAATTAAATTTTTTAAATTAATCCATGATACTTAAATTTTGTTCAAACGGTAAAATTTAGAAGAAATTTATCTAGTAGTGTGAATTCAAATATGATGGAAACTATGTTAAATTTAGCGCAAAAGAAAACTTGTTTTCATTTGCCCGAGGGTATTACGGTCATTGCGGTAGTAGTCCACAACAAAATCTCTGACTGAGTGGGGTTAAGGTGCTTCCATTGTTTGCGTTAGAAAGTGAAAAAAACTGGGGAGTTCAGGAATCTAGGAATCACGCAACAGTGGCCACATTGTAGAAATGAAATATCAATATTATTAGTATTATTATAAATAAAAACAAAACAACAGCTTGAATTGAACATTCAAAATACACACTCAATTTCATCTACTAATTTATTATTATAAACACAACGGAGTTAAAGAAATTGAAGGAAATAGCTAGAAAAAGG
>QANU01094686.1:78237-129013 GCA_003254905.1 Nissolia schottii | reverse complement strand
CCCTTAAATTCTTTTAGTTTATCCGTTAGAATTAGAATTTAGTTGTTATATATTGATAATATAAAGTTGTTTTATATTGTAATTTAATTAAATTTTGTCACATAAATGAAAATAGTTAATTTCTTTATCATATGCAATAATTAGATTAAATGACAATATAAAAAATTGTACATATTAATTAAATTTTTTAAATTAATCCATAATACTTAAATTTTGTTCAAACGGTAAAATTTAGAAGAAATTTATCTAGTAGTGTGAATTCAAATATGATGGAAACTATGTTAAATTTAGCGCAAAAGAAAACTTGTTTTCATTTGCCCGAGGGTATTACGGTCATTGCGGTAGTAGTCCACAACAAAATCTCTGACTGAGTGGGGTTAAGGTGCTTCCATTGTTTGCGTTAGAAAGTGAAAAAAACTGGGGAGTTCAGGAATCTAGGAATCACGCAACAGTGGCCACATTGTAGAAATGAAATAGCAATATTATTAGTATTATTATAAATAAAAACAAAACAACAGCTTGAATTGAACATTCAAAATACACACTCAATTTCATCTACTAATTTATTATTATAAACACAACGGAGTTAAAGAAATTGAAGGAAATAGCTAGAAAAAGGAGGGGCAATGTGTGTGAGAGAGAAGTAGCTAGGTGGGCTCCACTAGCAGAGTGTGGTCCCTGGCGGTCTCAAGGGAGACGTACCTCAAAGGAGGTGGTGAAGTTGAATTCATGGGTGATGGGTGGGGTTTTGGAGGGTTGCTGATGCTTCTGAATAATCCCCCCTGTTGCTGATGCTCCTGCTGCTGCGTCCTGCATGCATATCCTCTAGAGAGCTGTGCGCACACTGTGTGTGGTGATGTGGTGAGAATGAGATGAGATTGCTGTTTTTTTTCAAATAATAATAATAATAACCCTTGATGTTTAAAATCATTAAAACTTGATTACAGGATTCAAATTTTGATATACAATTGTGTTAACTCTCAAAAAAAAAAAAAAGAAAGAAAAAGACTTTTATAGTCCTACTTGGCTTGAACATGATTACTTCGGTAGTGAGGTACATGTGTTCTATCCCATTCAAGTTGAACAAGTTTATATGGTCTTCATTTATTTATTTATTTATTTATAAGATTTAAATTTAAAACGTCGAAATTAAAAATATGAATGTTCAAGCGCTTGACTAGGGCCAAGTGATTTGCTGGCTGGCAGCTGCTGCTAATGTATGTATGTAAGGGTTGATTTTGATGCTGGTGGGGGGGCCCACAGCCATAACCTGTATGCCACGTGGGTGTAGGACTTGTATTTGGTTTGGGGGAGTGGGGATGGATGAGTGTGAGTGAGTATAACTCCTCTTCTTCTCATTGAGGACCCTGCTCCGGTGGCAATGAAATGCCATTGGCAGGGGGGTATTAATTGGTGGGAGACTCACTCTCTTTAATTTCGAAAATATTATGAAAAAAAAATAATAATAATATCTGCCCAATATATAAATTACAATAAAAAAGATAACTTTATTATATAATATAATAATTATATAGAATTCATATATATAAGGATAATTAGATAAAATATTATCAATTTTCCATTATTTTTACATTTTTTAATTATTTTCTTAATACTTATGTAAAAGATAAAATGGACAACTATTTTAAAACGAAGGGAGTATACATTTTCAATAATATCTAAAGCATTATTATAAACTTTGAAACTGACCATTTTTAATACTTTTTTGGGGCATTGATTAGCAAAACTCCTAGTATTTTAGGAAAAGTAAAGTTGGACATTCTATTCAATTATAGAATATGAAATTAGCAGAGATTTTGATAAGGATGCTATTTTGAAATATGAATTAGTCTCAAATTTTGAAACATTAATTTGACCAAATTTGAAACAACTATTCTAAGAGTTAAATTGATATACACTGACAATCAGTTAGATATTGTCATCCAATCAAATTATTTTATATACATGATCTTTTCAGTAGTGGGCGAAAGAGTAAACTATTTTTACTTATGTGATAAGATTTGAGTGAATAACAATATAAAAAAATGTTATATTGTTAGTGCATAACAATTTAACTCATATTTTTATAAAAAAGAGTTTTGCTAACAAATGAAGTTTAAAGTACAAATTCCACTACTGGAAAATACCAAATACCAACAAACTTACCAACGGAAAAGGTGTCGATATTGATAGTTTTATGACGATTTTCTCGACAGGAAAAAAATGTTTGTATATAGCTCTTTGGTAGAAGTTACCAATATATTTTTTTCCGTTGAAATACACTGAAGAAAAAATATGTCGAGAGAGATACTAAATTGATCGATGTAAGACGTCCATACCAATGAAAAAATAGTCAATAGAGTTAATATATATATATATAAAAAAGAAAATTATTAATTTTTTATTTCTAATTATTAATACAATTATATCATAAGCATCAAAAGTTTAATATAAACATCATAAATAACTCAATAAATAGTATTATTCATCATCAATTACGAAATGCATTAATTCAAAACATAAAAAAATATTATTTATTTCATAACCCTAAACCCAAATTAACATTGATTATCTTTATTGGCGATGGATTCTTTATCCTACAAACCATTAAATCCTAACTAATTTAGGTTAATCTATTGGCAGCGGAGAATTCTATACTACCTCAAATCGATCAACTCACCATACAACCCTAAAACTCCCAAAACCTAAGTTGATGATTGTTGATCATCTATTGGCGGTGGATGATTCTCTTTCCACGCATCAAGTTGAGTATACAACTTTTCAAGGTAAGCGATCTAGTTTTCAAGATCTATCTGTGATGACCCCAGAAATCACCACCGGCACGCAAGAGACTAGTTTCCTTATGAAAGCCTTCTAACATGCTAATCATGAAAACATGCTGCTTTTATACATAAATAAAGAGAAAACCTTTTAACTAAAAAATAAAGTCCTTTACATAAAATACGACATTAAATAACTAAAATACGGGACACTTTACTTGTAGTTCACTGAGCACTCTACTGACTGACATAAAGATAAACTATCCTAATACTGAAATAAATTGAAAAAAATACTCCACGACAATGTAAAGCTCACCAATAATCCAATCTGCTGAGATCTACTGAACGAGCAGCGTATCTTCATCAACGTTATCTGAAAAAAGGTTAATGAGGAGTGAGTCATCACTCAATAAATGACAAATCCCACAACGACATGGGACTATTCATAGTCATGACATGCAAATGCAATACATAATATAATAACAATCAAGAAAACATTTATATAATAAGAATACATAATTATACATAAAAACATTTTGAAACATAACACGTTGGGAGTTCTCTAGATAGACAATCCAAACATTATAGTTTAGTTGTTCCTAAAATATCTGAGCTTTACAGTCTTGCCCTAATCTACATGACATGATACATGACACCGAGCATCACGAGCTGCCATGTCTAGACTTTACAGTCTTGCCCTAAATCTACATGAATCCTATTCTACATTACGATCATACAAGGTATACCAAGGTTAACGTAGGCTTTCGTTGACTTACAGTTCTATCCTAGATATAACTCCCATGAAAATAGTTTAAACCGCATAACGTGATATAACATGAACATGATAACATAACTGATAACGGATAGCTTAACATGAATTAATTCATAAATATTTATACACATGCAACTTGACATGCTTAATGCAATAAAACATATGATCCCATGAAATTCTAAAATAGTTTCATGACTTTCTAAAATAGTTTTGTAAATATTTTCATAAATATCTACTTTCATAAATAAACAAGTTTCTAAACAAATAACTATTTTCATAAATAAAGAAATAAATAACTTCATAAACATTTAGAAGAAAATACTAAGTTCTTCCTCCTAGGATGTCATAAACATGCATAAAATAAATAATTATAATAATAAATAATGGTCCAAAAATAGACCGTGAAGAAAGTCATTCACTTGGAAAATGACTGACAGTTAAGGAGTAATAACGCTGGGAGCTCCTGACACCCTACGTGCAGACACTGTTTCCCTATAGACAGAATAACATGAGGGAGAAAAAGAATAAAAAGAACTGGAGCGAATGGACTCACTAAAAAGTGGAACCTTTCAAGCTCTTGAGTGAATTAGCAAGTCTAAACACACACGGGAGGATTCTATATATAAGGGCAGCTAAAGACCCCCTCCAACATGTTCCCGATATAGGACTCAAAACCCGGGTCGCTGCAGCGCTCCATGGGCGCTGCAACGCCCTCGTTTCTCCATGTTGTTGCAACGCACCTAGGGCGCCGCAACGCACAAGCTTTTCCTTTTTTTTTTCTATACCTAGAGAACAATGGGCCATCACACTACTATGTCGGTTGGCCAGGGAGGTGGAGGTACAATTGAATGTGGAAGTAGAATTACAAGTCCACTACTAAGTTTATCCGTCATATCTAGAAAAAAAATAAACAAGTTAAAAATAAACTGTAAAGTCCAAATCATAAACCTAAACACTCAAACCTTAACCCCTAAACCATAATTACACAAACCATAACCCCATCCCCTGACCCTTAAATCCTAACACCCAAATCACAATCCCCAACCCCTAAATTATAATCACAAACCCTCCAAATCACAATCACATGTTCCTAAATCACAATCAAAACCAGTCATAATCACAGTCACAATCACAAAAAGGAAACAAAAAGAAAATAAAAAGAAGATTTACAGTGGTGGTGATGGTGACTCGGTGGTGGTGGTGGTGGTGACTCAGTGGTGGCAGAGTTATGGTGGCAGATTTGTGGTGGCTTGGTAGTGCAGTGGGAGAAGGATATGAGGAGGTAGTGGCAACTTCAATGGAAGCTCGGGGAGGTTGTGGTGGTTTCAGTGGAGGTGGCAGCTCGTTGGTGGTGGATGGTGGCAGTGGAGAATGGAGGATACATAGAAAGAATGACTCAGTGGTGGCCTGTGCGCCCTTCTTATTGTAATGTAGCTGATGGATTTCTCATCCAAATTTGTTGGTGACACATTTAATGAAATGTCACATTTTACAATTGCAACAATTTTCCCTAAAACTAAAATTTGAACATTGATGCCAAACCCATCGGCTATACCACAACAAGAATTAAAAAAATATTTTATTATTGTTAATGGATTAATTCATCGACAGGTTTTTTAACCCAATATGATATAAGGATTATGCAACAGATATGGCAACATCTATGGAATTCGTTGGTAGTTATTGGTTAAACAATCTTCAAACAAATTAATGACGTATTTCTCCGCCAAATCTATCATAATTATCAACAAGAAAAATTCATTGGTAATGGTATTTGTTGTTTTTTTGTAGTGTTTAAATATTTGATTATTTTCTATGCATTCAAGTCATTGAAAACTTCAAAAGTTTACTTTTGTATTATAAGATTTTCTTTAGACTTTTTAACAAGTAAATTAAGGACACTTGTTAGTCCCTAAAAAGAAGACCACTAAAATAAAATTTAGAGATTAATTTGTATCAACCGATAGTGTAAAAAGTTTTATACAGTTATCCAATCACCCGTTGTTATTGGGAAGACTCTTAAAACAGTGAGGGGAATACTCAACCAATTTTACTTGTGTGTCAAGACACAATTATATGACAATGTAAAATTATTTTAAACTCTCAATAAATACAAATTAATCTCTAAAGTTTAAATTAATAACTTTTAAGATTTCCAAACATAATATATACCCACACACTTTGTTTAATACTCATTTCATACTCTAATAAATGTCCATTTTTAGTTGTACACATATATCAAGAAAATAATTGAAAAAGTCTCAAAATTAAAAAAAAAATCAAGCAAAGGTCATGTATGATTGTAATTATTTATCTGGTGATTAATATAAGAGCTCTATTCCACGTCAAAAAAATGAAAAATTCAAAAATAGTTTATAATATTATCCTTATTAATCTCTTCATTTTCATTTATTATCTATTATTAGCATTCTCTCTTATATTACTTTTATTTAATAAGGGTATATTAAAAAATAATAATTGATATTATCTAACTTTCATAAGTGAAAAATTATTTATAAAAACTAGCAATTATGCGAGAACACAAAGAGTAACTAAAAAAATGTCTAGGAAGATTTTTGAAAAAAAACATATTTTGTTACCTTTAAAGTAACTTTTAAGCTCGGTTTGATGTAGTTGTGACTTTTTTAGAGTTGTTGAGCTTTTACTTTAAAGGTATCCATCGTTAACGAGGACTATTCCCTCTACTTTAAAATAAAATAACTTAGACTTTTTCAATAATTTTCTTACCATATGTGCACCACGAAATATGACCATTAATTAGGGAATGAAATGAACATAAAATAAAGCTATTGTAAGAAAAACTACAGTAATATTGTTTAGTAAAAAAAATATATATAAAAGTAGCTCTCAACATGCTGAAGTCACAAGATTAATATTTGATAAATATATTTTCTTTTGTCTTTTCTTACTCCTATTTTGATACTTTTTTTTCTTAGGTTTTGATTTCATACCAAACATTGCAACCAAGTTCAACAAAGGATTAAAGATGATTAATTATCATTGGCAAGATCAAAGGGTAAGTCATGGCCCACTTGTGCACCCAAATGGGAAAGAATGCAAGGATGGCATCTTTGTCATAACTCTTTGGGTCATGCACAAGGGGGGATTAAAGGGGAACTACTTGAGGAACGTCTTGGAGGATTTGGGTTGTGATGATGGTCTCCTTAAGCCCACATAGAGATACTACGAAAACCCATTCAACTAAGCAAGCTCTTTATGCCAGCAATCTCAAGTGTAAAACACCCTAACTACCATCAGCTCTACCCTCTCCCATATCACAACATCCCTATCCCACAAATCAAACCATACTTTCCCACAATTTGTACTTGATCATCAGTTTAGATCCACCAAATGGAGCTTTAGCAGAAAAAGTATTGATATGACACAAAGTTGAGAAACCAATACACACCCCTTATGATAGTAAGAGCTAATTAACCAATGGATAATACGCACAAAAATATCTCACTTCACCTCATAAAAGAAGGATAGGGCCAATAACCAAAACCCTTAGAAAATATCCTCTTCCAACCTTCAAACACCAATCTTGACCCACCACAAACTACCACACAAAGCTCCATGGCTTGAGCGGATATCTTACATACAAACAAATTTAATGCACAAGGAGCTTCCTCGAGCTCATCATTGGGAAGGTTTTCATAGAAACCAATTGTTCAACCCTTTAAGTCAATTCAAAGACGTTTCTCTCATCACCAATAACTCTTTAATCATCTTCTCAAACCTACAAACTCATAATCTCTACATTAATGCTTCAAACTCTTGCTTAGCATTATCTCGTTTGAATTAGGGTTAATGTCCAACTTCATTTTTGGACTTTACACGCGGATCCAACCTAGTCTTTGGACCAAAAAAGTACTCATTAGTCCCTAAACTTTCTATCAATAAGTAGACTTGTTAGTCCCTCTGTCCATGAGCTTTACAAAGCATGCCATAAGCAATCCATAAATTTTAGAAAACATGCTCTAAGTAGTCCCTGATAATTGTTAAGTTCAAGGATTAATTTGGGCATGTTCTAAGATTCAGGGACTGAGGGACTAACAATTGTGAAGTTCAGGGACTAACGAGTCTTTTTTATTAAAGTCCAAAGATTATGTTAGACACATGTATAAAGTTTAGAGACGAAGATGGAAGCTAACCTTTCTTCTTAATATTCCTAAACTACCCTTAGTTAAGTTAGAATGACATTAGACAAAAGAGAGTGTCAATAACCACTGGCAATATATTATAAAGTTGCTCTTTATATTTAAAATGACTATAATGAACATGAACATAACCAATAAAAAAGACAATAATGACAATTAAAATGTAAGATTATATCAGTCATTTAGCTTTTGAAAAGCACAAACTAATTGTAAAAAACTATTGCTCTCAAGAGTACCCCTTACTTTTGAAAGTCATGAGCAAAAATACCTTAACTTTTTTATCTATCAAATGAAAAAATATTGACTTATACTTTTATAGTTAAGCTAATAAGTACTCTAAAAACACTTGTTAAAAGACTAAAAATGGGAAGATTTGAGGTTTCGAATGCTTTCAATGCATTGAACACTTCATATTTTATTTTTCCAATACAAATTTACTTCTTATGGATTTTTCAATTAGTGTCATTGGGGCACTTGTTAGAAAACTCATACCCCCTCCATTTTTTTTACTTGTCCACATGTTAATATTGGTATTTTCAAAAATACTTGTCCACTTACTAAATTTATATCACATTAACTAATCTTTTTTTTTTACCATACTCATATTAACTAAACACTCTCTCTCATATTTATATACTACTAATAACTCCAACTATCCCTGTTATCTCTATATTAAATATGAATGATTGTGTAAAGTATTATCAATTTTTTCTTATTTTTATATATTTTAATATTTTTTAATATTTACTCTCATGGAAAAAAAAACAAATTTAAGCCGTAGAGTAGCAATTTAGGTGTAAACCATGCGGGGTTGTTGGGTGCTTTATTTGGCAGGTGCTTTGGATCTTGGGGGGGCCTTAATTACACATTAATTGCTTTGAACTCATGGATTATGCATTGAAGAGTGGGAGATTCAGCTCAAAATCAACTTTTGTTTTTGTCAAAACTCTGAGTGACCATGTGACTATCCACTGCATATACCACTTGTTGTTCTCACTTTTCAAGCATGGCATTTAATTTGCACCGTTTCTTGACACCATATTATGAAAAAATTGAAGCCCCAAGGCGTGTTATTTCTCCATGACATTCAAGGCTGTGTTTCGAAACTTATATCTGTCTCTTAAAATTCAATTAAGAAATTTTATGCTTTTGTGACTTATACAAGGGAATTAGCGGCAGCGGATCTTCATTATGGATTTTCAAGAGTTATGAAATTTAATGTGTCATTTGAAGGTGATATATTACCATTAATGAGTTATTGTAGTACTATTTCTTTTGGTTACACATTAATGAGTTTTAAAAATTGCACAAGGATAACTTTGTATTCTATCCGTTCAATATTAAACGTCACTTTTAACACACACAATTTAAGGAATTAATTAACTTTTACATATTTAAAAAGAAGACATTAAGTATTTAAATTAAATTATTATTAAATTTTTTTAAATACTATGTAGAGCAATAAGTATAATGAGAAAAAGTTTATGATGTAAAAAATTGTACTCATAATAAATAGGGGCAAAGTTGAAAAAACATTATTTAATCTATAACGACTCTAGAGATTAGGATTAAATAGTTTGAGTAAGATGTGCGATGAAAAAAGTTATAAACAAATGTGAGAAAATAACTGTAAAAAAGATGATTATTTAGTAAAACTTATATGACGGTAAAAAGGAAATAAAAAGTTGGACACCAAAAAATAATTAATCATTAGAATCTCTTTTTTTGGTTAAACATTAGAATCTCCCTTTTTTTTGGTTAAACATTAGAATCTCCTTTATGGTATTGTATAGTTGTAAAAATAAAAAGATTAAGTTCTCCTCTTTTGTGATTGTTAAAGAGGGGGGTTGCCATCGTTCTTCTTTAGTGGTTGCCCTACCACATTTTCTTTTTCGTTATTTAGAATTTTTTGTGTGTTTTTTGTTTTCTTTTGTGAGTGTTTCTATTTTTCTTAGTGGTGTGTTCGTTTCCTTTTATGATTGTAGTTTTTCCTCTCTTTGTGGAGTTTTTTTTTCTCTTTTATGGTTGTTTTCATTTCTACTAGTGAGATTTTGTTTATAGAGGTCTTACATATGAATATGATATTTAGATTTATCGTGAAATGAAGTGTAATGCATTTTTCAAGCTGCAGTATTGGTATGTTTTCTTTTCTTAGGTAAGTGATGCAATTTTACTACTGAAAAGGTCACACATTGACCCAAGAATGGAAACAATGGACAAACCAGACTCTGTAGACTATCCTGCCCAAGGCCACTATTATAGAGACCCCAAACCATCGACATCGTACATCAATCAGCTCAGTTGGGAAAGGCTCACCAAAAATCTCCTAAGGAAACCCAATGAGATAAACCCTTGATTTTTTTAAGGGAAAAAAGTGCCAACATCTACCAAATTAAGGCAAATCAATCAGGAATAATAAATAAAAATTCTCCCCTATGAGATAACCGTTTACCACCATTACACAAAGTCAATTAACCACCCAAGGTTTACATAAAATAGCACCATCACAAACTTAACAACAACTGCAGTACTTTATCCATATATGCAATATTGGTAGTGCTGGTTTTTGATATAAAAGATGCTCGAGTATTGATAGTTTTTGGACAAGAAACAATGTTACAAATCTTTGGTTAGTTCAAAATGAAATATGTGTTCATATCTTATTAATATTAGATATGATATGTTATTTTTAATTTGTAAATGCCATTAGATTATTCTATGAATGGAATTCTTATTTTTTTAAAAAAGGCTTATATGTCAGCAAAAGTGGTTAAATGACATTTTCACTGTCTTAAAAGTCTCTCGTTAAAGAGTATGTAATTGGATGAAAATGTAATTTTCTTTATACCTAATACATAGAAATTAATCTCTATCATAAATCCCATTTTATTTCTCAAAAGGAAAATGAAAAAGGAAAAAAAAAGGAGAAAACCTATCTCATTCTTCTTTGGGAGAGTAACAAAGAAGAAGGACAAGTGGCAAGTGAAATGGCAAAATGACAGAGAATGGGGAAGCTTGGCTTTGGGTGCATGGATGAGAAAAGAGAATGTAGAGTGTGGGGAGAGTGATCCTCACTCTTCACCACCGAGAGTGGGTGACATCTGGCTCAACATAAAAACAACAAATAAACCGAACTTATTTAGGAAAAAAATTGAAAAAAGGGAAATGAAATGAGATTTTTCAAGAGAGAAATACAATATTCAAGGAAAAAAAAAGAGCAATTTAGAAAAAGAGAAAGTGAACAGAAGGGAAAGAGAGAAGTAAAACCTGTCTCGTGAAGCAGCAGGTGAATAAGGGGGAAGAGAGGAAGAAAAAGAAGAAAAAAATAAAAGCCTGCTCTTTTTCTATCTTCTTCTTCTTCTTTCTCTTCTCATTCTTTCTTCCTTACTCTTTCTATCTCTTTATCTGAGCACACTGTAATACGAATACCCCCCCCCCCCATTCACCCCCTCTCTCTCTAGAATTAAAAAAATCAAACCTTTGTTTATTTTAATTTATTTTTCTTCTTTCTCTCTCTAAGAATTCCAACAACACTCACATTCATTCTTTGCTTCCTCCTTTTATATCACGAGATCCCCATCTCTTTCTCTCTTTCCTTTCTCCTTCTCCTTCTCCTTCTCCTCCATGTCTTCTTCTTCTTCCAAGCTTCTGAAGCTCATGCTCCTTCACTCTCTGTAGCTTCATTCACATCACAGCCATTGCTTCTTGAGAGAGAGTGTGTGAAAGGGGAACTCAGAGCTTCACCCTAAGTCCCGATTTTGAAGCCATATTCGGTGACCCTTTGCATCCTCATCGCAATGTCGCATCCGGGCAAGCCCGTTTCCGACCTGGGCGGGTTCGACTCGCTCCCTGACCGATTCCGCGACTCACTGAGTTGCGAGGCCAATAAGCCCGATTTCCGCGAACTCGATCTGGGCTCCCCCGTCTCGCCGCTCCGGACGCGCCAAGGCGGCATCGGAGGCGGAGGAGGACCTGCCGCCAGCAGCAGCTCCAGCTCATCTGGATCCTTCTCGGGTCGAACAGGGTCCAACCCGGTTTCCAAGAGATCCGATACGGGACCCAACAACAACCACTCCGGCGAGCTTTCCGGCTCAAGCGAGAACAGCCCCACTGCCACCGGCGCGGCGGAGAGTCTCCGATCCGCGGGGAATGCGCGGGTGTCGAAACCGGGCCAGGCGAGATCCGATTTGATCTATTCGGGCCAGAGCGGATCCTCCGCCGTGACTTCGCCGCCGCTGAATGTCCTCCCCACCGGGAACATCTGCCCCTCCGGCCGGATCCTGAAGACCGGCATGGCTGCGAGCCGCAGCTCGAGGAGCGACGTTCTCGGCTCCGGGATGGCGAATTACGGCCACGGCAGCATAATTCGCAGCGGCGGCAAGGGCGGCGGAGGTTCCGGCGACTCAGCTACGGCTCCTGGGACTCGGGCGAGCACCGGCATTGGCGGCGACGGCAATGCGGCGAGGAGAGGAGTGCAGGGTGTGGATCCAGAGGAGCTGAAGAGAGTTGGGAATGAGCATTACAAGAGGGGCCACTTTGCCGAGGCGTTGGGACTGTATGATCGGGCAATCGCGCTTTCGCCGGCCAGTGCCTCTTTCCGGAGCAACCGGGCTGCGGCACTGACGGGGCTGGGAAGGCTGGGGGAGGCCGTGAGGGAGTGTGAGGAGGCAGTGAGGTTGGATCCTAATTATGGCAGGGCTCATCAGCGGTTGGCATCTCTTTTCCTGAGGTGAATTGAGGCTTTGAGTTTGTGATTGTATCCCTTTTGTTTTTTTTAATTTATTATTGTTTCATGATTCATTCTTTTTTTGTGGTGTTAGTGCATTGGAAATGGATCAAATCCATTTTGTTGTTGGTGAGGGTGGTTGAATCATTAGATTCATGGCATTTTGTTGTGTTTGCATAGAATTTTGAGGCTGTTAGCAAGTTGATTTGGATTTGTCATTCATTGATATAAGGAGTGTATGGAAATGGAATGGTGTTGTTGATATAAGGAGTGTGGTAACGTTGCAGGTTGGGGCAAGTTGAGAATGCCAGGAAGCACCTTTGTTACCCTGGGATGCACCCGGATCCATGTGAGATGCAGAAGTTGCAAGTGGTGGAAAAGCATATCAGCAAATGTGCAGATGTACGGAGGATTAGGGATTGGAAGAGTGTTCTGAGGGAAGTTGATGCTGCTTTTGCTGCTGGAGCTGACTCTTCTCCTCAGGTCAATTTTATCTCTTTTACTTTGTCTTTTTTTTCCCCTTGTCATATTGTGAGTTGAATAAGTTATGGAGCTTTGGAATTTGTCAAAAATGTCTGAACTGGTTGGAAATTGAATTTTACAGCTCTTTATGTGTAGAGCAGAAGCCCTTTTGAAGCTCCACCAAATTGATGATGCAGAATCAATTTGTTTACATATTCCCAAATCCGAACCGCATACTAATTCCTCTTCTCAAGCAAGGTTTTTTGGGATGCTTTCTGAAGCTTATTGCTACTTTGTCAGAGCTCAGATTGAGATGGCATTGGGGAGGTGAGTTTATTCGACTTCATTAAAATCTCGTGATGGCGAAGGTTTTGTGTTGGAGAGTGAAAATGGATGATGGATGTATTGCAGGTTTGAGAATGCAGTTACAGTGGCCGAGAAAGCCAGTCAAATTGACCCCCGGAATGTCGAAGTTGCTGTTCTGCTAAAAAATGTAAGGATGGTGGCGAGAGCCCGGGTGCGTGGCAACGATCTTTTTAAATCAGAAAGGTTTACTGAAGCTTGCTCAGCATATGGAGAAGGTTTGAGGTTGGACCCTTCAAATTCTGTTCTATACTGCAATAGAGCAGCTTGTTGGTTCAAGCTTGGGCAATGGGAAAGATCAATAGAAGACTCAAATCAAGCTCTAAATATCCAACCAAATTACACTAAAGCCCTTCTTCGGAGGGCTGCATCAAACAGCAAGGTAAATTTGACTTGTTATTCTTTGCCATGCTGTATTTTTTCGTCATCAAAGGTTAGCAATTTCATCTCTTGATGCTGAATGCAGCTTGAAAGGTGGGAAGAAGCAGTCAAAGACTATGAGATCTTGAGGAGAGAACTTCCAAATGACAATGAAGTTGCTGAAGCTCTTTTTCATGCACAAGTTGCACTGAAGAAATCACGCGGCGAAGAAGTATATAATTTGAAATTTGGCGGTGAAGTGGAAGAAGTATCTGGTCTTGAGCAGTTTAGAGCCGCGATATCTTTACCAGGTATAATTCCAAATGCTTAAGGGGAATCTTATGCAACTCAATTTAGTCAGCTCAACTGTTAACTTTTCAAGTTTCATGATATCGTCTTTAAATTTTTCAGGTGTTTCTGTTGTCCATTTTGAAACTGCATCCAATTCACAATGCAAGCAAATATCGCCATTTGTGGATACACTATGTGGACGATATCCATCCATTAACTTCCTCAAGGTAGCTTTTTCACATATCAATAGTGTTTTTGACTTTATCCATTGTTATTTAGTTTAACTTAGATATTAGATATAAAAGAGGTCAATATGGGAGTTTCCTTATGCATGCAATTTTTCTCTTGTCTCTGATCAAAGGTGGATATTCAAGAAAGCCCGACAGTTGCAACCGCCGAGAACGTTAGGATCGTACCGACCTTCAAGATATACAAGAATGGCAGCCGAGTGAAGGAAATCGTATGCCCCAGCCCCGATATGTTGGAACACTCCGTGAGGCATTACAGCTTCTAGAACTCTTTATGACTTGTACTGCTTCTCTATTGCTTCTGCACTTTCCATCTTCTTGCTGCTCAAAAACCTCTGGTTAAAACTCTCTATAGTCTCTACAGTTCTTCCAGTCCTTTTGATCCCACCATAAAACGAATCACCTGATACCTGTGACATAGTCAAGAAAAACCCTGATAATAATCTCTTTTAGCAGCCAATGCCATTGGAACCAAGAGATAGTCTAGTACCTTTTGGAGTTTTAATTTTATTCATTCATTCCCCATTGCTCTTTGGTTCCATGCTCCTCCCCAAATTCCCCTTTTGTCAAATTTTCTTTTTCTCTTCTCCTTTTCAGTTCACTAGGTCAGTAGTTCTTGTATCTCCAGTTTCTTTAAGGTTTAAGAAAGAAAATTGAAAAAAGAACGAGGAAGAGGTTTTATGTCTGTACAATTGATTTAATTATGAGTTTAAATTACCTTTTAAGATAGACAAATATAGACAGAAATTATAGATGCAAGGGAAGGGGGGAGGTTTGTCTGCTGTTAGAGAGGGATCTGTACAATGTATATATGTGATGATATATATACACCAAACACTGGAAGCCTTTGAGGGGGATAGGAAGCGTGATGGGTACCAATTGAGTTAGCCAACGGAGGATGAATATGTTGTTGTTATTATTTATTTTTAATTTTTTTTTGTCCCTATTTTCCATTTAATCAATAAAAGTTCTCATTTTTTTTTTCTGCTGTGCCCTTTTGGTATTCTTGTTTGACCTCCTTGCATATTCTAGTTGACACATAAGCGAAATGATTAGGCGCGCTCATGAAATACTAGCTAGGATTGTGTTCTACCTAGCTATAGAGTGACATTTCAGCTTGAGATGGTAGGAAGACTCACCTCTAACTTACGCGCATTTATTTGAAATGTCACCTTATAGAGAAATTCTTGTATGCCTCTGAAACACATTTAATGCATGCTTCAGGAACATTTCCAGTCATTGATTTCTTGTATGCATTAAATGTGCTCTAGGAGCATGAAGGAATTGAATTTCTCCGCTCTACAAGTAGGTGGAGCATAATTCTAGACGATGCTTCGTGAGCAGTTAAAATAATTTCTCCTGTTAAAAAATGACTGAAACCATATACTAGAGTGTAGCTGATGAGTGTTGAGAACGAATTGTCACTTATGCATTGGGCAGAGGTTATAGAGAAAGGTCTGACTTGGTCCTTGGGATTGGGGAAATAAATCAGTCGGTTATTGCATTTATGTTGATGGCATTTTGTTTGTTATGTTTTTTGACACCTAAAGGCAAGGTACATGTGTTTTTTAAATGAAGGCTGGTTATGTAAATAGTAGGAAGTGGACTTGGGGTGGTTGAATACAATTCATAACTCTTTATTATGTGGTGGTGGACCACCAAAATCATTTATATATCTTTGATCTAACAAGCTAAGAAAATCTTTGTTTATTAGCTTAAAATGATGCTTGAAAAAGTGCAATAATAAAGTTAATGTGCTAGCTAGTGAGAGTGCCCTTTTGTTGTTGGGGGGGGGGGGCTTAATGTTCACATCACATGTGTGCATTTAAGAAGTTTGCTCCCTTTCAGATCCAGGGCACTCAAAGCTAACCCTAAAGGGTCCAAAACGTCTTACTTGGTTGGTGTTTGATGTTGCAAGCTGTTTGCATCTCTGTAATGCTTAGTGTGTGTTTTGTGTTGTGATGCGTGAGTGAATGCAAAATTCAACCCTTAATTTGTGGGCCTTATAGCTCTTTGCCATTCTTTGTTGTTGACCTTCACAAGGCCATGGTGGCCACATGAGGGTCAATTATTATAGGCCTTAAGTACCTAACTTAATGGTGATTTAGAGGTATGTGCTTGTGAACCTAACTTTGGCACCAAATTCCAATTTCAAAGTTGAATCTTTCTCAAGCTAAAGACATAATAGGACAATTGCCAAATGGAAAACCAAGGTTTATATGCAAGTTTATGGTTCTTAAAGTTTTTATTACTGATTTTGGTTTTAATTTAATTATCTATAATTTTTCTTAGATTTTTGTTCTTAGTGTGAGAATTCTAGGTTTAATTTTTAATTTTTTAGGTTCAGTCTCTAGTTATTTTTTTTAAAGGATTTCTTTATTTCATTTTACGTAAATATTGGTCTCTATAATTTAACTTGTTTATATGGTTTTGTTCCGAATGATTGGAAATTGTGGAAATTTATACTAAAGAAAAAAATATCACAAGGGATGAAATTAAGAGTTGGTGCAATTAGAAGGGTTTAAATGGTATTTAAACTAAGTATAAAATGGATGGCTTTGCCGTGCTCCACAAGATTCATTGGGGTTATCGCAATGGAAGGTGAGAATATGAAAAGGTGAAAAGGGTAGGACGAAAAAACTTGGAGTGTGAAAACGAGATTTCCCAAAATGATAGAATTTACCGTTTCCCTTTTTGTTTTTATTTTGTATTCTTTTACTTATAAAATTAGGGTTATGGATGATGGTGATGAAGGGTGAGGAGTGATCCAATGTCGTGGACAAGTGGGTGTCTCACAAGGGATGAAGGCAATAGCATCATGTGTCTCTGTGTGTGTATGTCCAACCGTCAAAACCAGCAGCATTCACTTTGGGCCATCACGTGGGCCACACGTGCGCTGTAAAGGGCAAAAATTAAAAGGACTCGCAAAGCAAACTGAAAAGGACTTGGCCTATGGCCCCACCCTAATGTATTTTTTGCTTAATAATTGGACACTCTCCACTACTATGCCACATAAATGGCATTATAGCATTTTTCATTGAAACTTCAAAAAGCTAATTTTGTTAAGAGCATTTGTTTTTGTATTTTTTTTTTATACCATAGATAGTGGAATACTTGAGTTATTAGTTCTAGGCTTATTAAGAGCATTTGTTTAGGAAGTAAAAAAATGGAAAAATGTATTATAATTGAAAAATAAATTTTTTATGGAAAATAAATATATGGGTTAAATAAGTTTTTGATCTTGAATAAATTTTGAATTTTGGTTTTTGTTCTTCATAAAAATTTTCTTTGGATTGATTTTGTAATATACTTCTTTTTTTTTGGGATATTTTTCATTTGAACTATTAATTGTTGACATGACAATTAGTTTGACCACATCAGCATATCCATGTGGCTTGGGTTTAACCTGTTGACTATCAAAGATTTTTTCTTTTGCCTCACCTGACTTATTTGAGTGGCATGGCTTGGAGCCTGGCAAGTAACCTATTCATTTTATTTTTTAACCAAAAATCTATTTACCATGACATGTTTGCTATGACCTGTTTAATATTTATGTTTGCATAAAATAAATATATTTACATAAAATATCACAAAATGTGATACTAGTTTAATAATTAAGGCATTGTCTTAATGCAGGGAGTGTCTCTGCATCAAAGGATAGAAATTTGGGTTGTGATTTGAATTAGATTGAAATGGTTACCTTAGATGCGAGTTCCCATCTCAAAAAGTGCAATTTGATTTCTAAACTTTCTTGAACATTCAAGAAAATTTACGCTTTCTAATTTAGAGACAAGACTACAAATTATTTTTTTCCCTAATCAATGAAAGTTTTGAAATTAAGGAGGAGAAAAAGGGATAAGGGCGGTGGAGGACACTGTACCAAAACGTACGGTGTACGACAACACAATGGAACTGGAAATGATATTGGCGTTGTGGCTGAAATTTCGGTTTGGATTTTCCACCATACTCTTCTTGTCCTTGAAATATGGGCACAAGATATGTCTTTGAAGGTCGTTTTCTTCTTCCTCTTCTTTGCTTCTTTCTATATCCTTATGATGGCCTTAGCCAAGCATGCATTATTGCATGGATCATGGATGTGGTTAGCATAGCATCCCTGCCAAATTAACCCATTATGATGTGGCGAGTAGTACTCTTTGTTGTGAGAGAGCATTTTTTTTGCTTTCTTACTTCGAACAATGGTTGTGCCCTTGTCACTACACTAAATCTTGGTTGATTGTTTTCTTACCTATAATAATTAACTAGCGGCACGAAGAACATAGATACTAGTTAAAAAAAAAAAAAGAAACGAAAAGATAGATGAATTGTTTTTACTTTTTTACAATAGATAAAAGAATTTTTTGAAATTATTAATTTATACAATGTTATAAAATGGACTTTGAGTAATAACTTCTTTTGGTATCCAATTTTCCGTGATATTTCTATCCTTACATTCATTTTGTTAATTGCTCTCTTCCCCTCACTCTTGCCTCGTGATGATGCAGTTTTTACAAATAAAATATTGTCTATGTCAATTTATTTATTTGTTTTAAAAAAAATTACTATCCATTAAAAAAAAAAAGCACTCTTTATTTTTATTTCTTTAATATTGCTATTCTCATACAATCTTTTCAATACTTAAAATTACAAAGTATGCCTGTCAAGCCTCTCAATCTATCCAATCTATCCAAATTACAAAGTGTCTGTCAAGACCATTAGTAATCTTTAATTATTTTAAAAATTAAAAAAGAGATTAGGTGTAATGAATATATTTTTTTAAGAAGTGGATATTTTTTATTTTTATTTGTATGCACGCGAGTAGTTGTAAACTAAAGCAAGTTGATTTATTTTAGGAATCTTCTTTATTAATAGTGATAGATAATAATAAACCTGTGTGAACTATAATGGTATCCAAATTTCACTATTAATGGAATCAACTAATCTAGTTTGTGGTAAATGGAATTAACTAATCTAGTTTGTGGTACTATGACTGCCTCTTCTGATATAGGTTTTACTTCCTCGAGTCTCAAACACAAAACTCTTTAAAAGAGAAACGAGGATACTTATTACTCAACCAACCTTGTATTATTACATCACCTCCACTTTAGATCACTCCAAGTAATTTACTATTTTTTCTTTTTCTTCAAGTCAAGTGTTTAATAAAAATTGTGTAAATAGAAAAAATTAAATAGAAAAGAGTTTTTTTTATTTTTATTTTTCCTTTTAGACTACTCAAAGAAAATTATGTTAACTAGTGGGGATGCAGGCACAAAGTGTTTGCAAATTTGTACAATGCGTGGGTAGCAGTTTTCATTGGAGGCTAACAACAATTGTAGTTGTGGGTTATATAACTTCTAATTTTAGTTTTTACATGTGAGTTTAAAAGAAGATATTTGTATATTAAATAATTTTAAAAGGTCAAATTGAGAAAGAAAATGTAACCAAATGAAGCAGCTAAAGTATTTCAATTCCATTATTAATAGTACAGATAAACTATGAATACCGGTAGTTCGAAGAAAATTATAATAAAATTGTTTCAATGTTGTTTTTTACTATAGTTATCGCCAACAAGTGATTTGACGTTTTTTTCCCTTAAATATTAAATAAAGTGTTGAGTTTGAATATTTAGAGAACCGCATTAACTTAACATAAGGTCTTACTTCTACATTAAGTTAACTAGGATAGTACCAGATCAATTGAAATATAATAGACTTCAAACACTGGTAGTTTCGACTGAAGTTTCACTCTTCAGTCACTTTTCTCTGTACTAATCAGGAAGCAAATGGAGTCCCACACCTAATGATTGAGGGTGAATAGGTAGCTTTGAACAATTATTCTTACCTTAACCTCGTAATGCTTTAATGTTTAATCCTAATATAGGGTCAAAAACCTCCAACCTACTGGTAACCTATAATTATATGGACCACAACATTTGTGAGCTGTTATCAAAGGGTGCATAGTTTGATGTATTTAATACAGCCCACGCTTACAGCCAAAAAAGAACCCATAAAGAAAGGTCATAGCCCACAGTGGCTTAGACGAAGTCATGTAGCGATACACCAAATTAGTGGAAAACTTCAAACTTTATCCAGATCCACATCCACTAACCCAAACCCTGCTTGTAATTCTTACGGACACACTTATTGAAGCGCCGAATAGGAGAATGGTTGATATGATAAAAGTAAATAGAATAAGACTTTATTAAATTTTAATATAGTGTTTGGAATGATATAAGATAAGAGTTGATATAATAACTCATTTTTTAAGCGAAAACTTCAATTGGACCTTCAGTTCTTCTTGCTTCTAAGCCCTTTTTGCTCCATGCCTCATATCTTTGTGGGAATTTAACTAGAATTTCATTACTCTACAATATATGCATCCATTTCCTTGAACTATATTAAAATCCTACAAAAGTGGGGAAATTGATTAGTGAATTCATATAAAACAATGCAGATAAGTGTCATTCTAACCTATGAAAATATCAAAATATGACACTTATCACCCATCTGCTTCTCCTTTGGAGTTTGGACTGTCATAATTCTTCCATGTGTCATTTGCCAAACAAAGACATTGTTTCGTTATGGCCCTTGCTAGTTCCATATTTTGTTCCACGAGAGCCCAGAGTTGTCATTGATTCTTATCTGACTAAAGTAGGCACTTTTAATGGAGGAAACACCGTCGTCTTCAAGGCTCGATATGGTCCTATCTGAATCTTCCTCGTTGCTAGGAGGTGGGAGATTTTGGATCAAGTTTAGAGCAATGTTGTTTAACAAATTATGAAGCCTTTCCCAGTCCCACGCACCTTCTTCATTCATGTAGTTGCTGACTTTGTTATGGAGCTCTTCTGTCACGCCCCAAACTTGGGAGTGATTGCATGTAAGAACACTGTACCTACGAAAACTCTATCTTAACTTAACTATTGTTCATGCAATTAATTTAATAAATACTTCACATAAATATAATACTGAATATCTGGTTTACACATGAGAACTAATAAATAAATTGAGATAAATAATAATAATAATAATAATAATATTAATAATAATAATAATAATAATAATAATAATAATATAAAAAAATGCTAAAGCAATGTACGACCATGCCTAAGCTATTTGGAGCATTTTAATACTAATAAGATTGGTAGACCCCATTGCAAAGTGGAACTCACCATTGACACTAGACTTCAACTGCTATTAGATGAGAAACTCGTTATCTAGATCCTTAGCTGTATTTGAAACTAATATGACAGAGGAGTGAGTTGTCAACTCAATGATGGGTACCACGGTACTACTCATATAACATATACTAGTCATAGAATACATACACATTTATCTAAAATAAATAAATACAATTGAAATAAAGAAATAATTGAACAATGCATACAGATATTCTGAAAGTACTAATAGCTGATTATTATATTGATAAAGGTTGATGTGTAACTCTGATCGCCTTCAACTCAGGGATCAAGGAGAGATAAGTCTCAACTTCGATCAAGGAAGAACAAGTTGTGATGACCCACAGTCTTGCATACATCGACATCTCCTTTCATCCCTTTGACAAGGTCAGCATATGATATTTGTGGGTTTCAATGGGGTGTTTCATCCACTCTTCCATTCTTAGAATCTTGGATGATGTCCCCTCAAATTCTCCATCATCATTTCTCTCTCTCTCTTTTTTTTCTTGCTCCGGTTGAGCTGGTCACTTTCTTTTGGGGATGTTTCCACCACTCTACTCTCCATTTTTTGCGCTTACAAGTTCGTTTAGACCTTTTGGATTTACCTTATGGGTAATTCTTACAGACTTGATTAGAAGCTGGAGGACATAGAAAACCAATATTTTTATGGGGCCTTTTGGGTACTCATTTATTTCGAATAAATGAGATAAGCAGAGTAAATATTCTTTTGTTTCAAGGTAATATCATTTTGGTCATTATTTTTTTTTTTTTACATTTACTTCTCACATTTTAAATTTCAATATCATTTTAATTCTACACAAATAATTTTTACATCAAATCTTTTATTATATCATCAGTATAAAAATAAATTAATATAATTATTTTTAGGCAAAATATACTATTTAGTCCCTAATTTATTTTTGTTTTTCATTTTAGTCCCCTAACTATTTTTCTGTACTTTTTTATTCTCTAACTAACTCTTGAGGACTACACTTTTTGGTCCTTTAAATAATTTCTATTTCTTATTTTGTTTCGCTAACTAATTTTTAATTCTTTTTGGTCTCTTAACTCTTACCAAATATACTTTTAGGTATAACTTATTTTTATTTTTAAAGCAAGGAACAATAATAACTAAAAATTAGGGCTATCAAAACGGGCGGGCCGACCCGTTTATGGTCCGCCAATTTAGGCCCGCGGGCCTAAATGGGCTGGGCAAAAAATATAGATATTTTTAGGGTCCAGCTCGTTTATAGTCGGTCTGCTAGTTTAAACGGGTTTTAAAAAAATAAAAAAAAATTTGAAAAAAATTCAAAAAAAGTTATCAAAAAATTAAAAAAAAATTCACGGGTAAACAGGCCGATCCGCGGGCCAAACGGGCGGGCCTAAACGGGCAGGTCCAATTTTTTTTCAAATTTTCGTGAACCTATTTTTTGCATGTAAAGTCCGTCCATTTAACAGGGTAAACGGGCCAGATAAACTGACCAGATCCATTTTGACAGCCCTACTAAAAATAATTTGAAAACAATATATATGTAAAATATTTTACACAATTAACTAATTGTGTAATTTATATATATAAAATAATTATTATAAAAACTAAATATTTTAAATAATGTAGTAATGTATGATTAAATTATTACATAATTTTGTTTAAATTGATAATAGATAAAATTAAATCCATTGTTTTGAAAAAAAATATAAATAATGAGTTTAATTTTTATACTTTGATTATATAATTTACATTATTAGTCAATAACAATATAAAAAAATATCAAATTAATGTGAATAATTATCATATACTTATTATTATTTGATAATCACCAAAGTTTACTATTACTAAATATCGTTTGTGATAATTATTATATATTTTTTAATGCATATCCTAAACATATCAAATGTTAAGAGGAGAGACCAAAAAGTGTATTTTGTAAAAGTTAAAGGATAAAGAATAATACAAAATTAATTGAGTAACCAAAATGAAAAACAAAAATAAGTTAGAGGACAAAGAGTTGTATTTTGCAAGAGTTTAAAAATCAAAAAAAGAATAAAAAATTAGTTAGAGGACCAAAGTAAAAATAAAAATACCAAAGTAAAAATAAAAATAAGTTAGGAGACTAAAATATATATTTTAGGCAAAAGCTTAAATGTACTTTATTACATATTATAGATTTGGTGCTACACCCTCTCATAAAAAAAATGGTGTATTATGGTTGCGATTAGTTTTGCAAGCAAGCAGTGGTGTCGGGGGTGCAGAGAGATGCCAAGGGAAGATGGAGACGTATGGGTATGAGGGCAAAAATTGGGAAGACCTTTAGCTTCACTTTTGAAATATACTTAAGTTACATTTTGAATTACCAAACTTACAAAGTGCATTTAAGCTTTTGACCTTGTTTTTACGACCAAACAACCATTAACTTCGAAATATTGCGACTAAAAGAAATAAACGCACCACAAAATATACAACTGTAAAATATGTAGTTATCACTATCGAGCTTGGAATTTTTCTTATATTCGAAAACGGCGTAAATTACCTTCATCGAGACATGTTCCATAAAAATTTACCAGATACACTTCAAAAAGAAAATTGAGAGATTTATACCCTCAGAGTAATGATATAAATTTAATATATAAATTTTACATCTACGGATATAACCTTCACTTTTTGTTCAAAACCTTGACCCTTTTTTTTCCCTCTAAAACAATGTCCTCACTTTAGACTATACAAATTATAATATCAAGACTGCTGTAGGCGAAAACCAAACTTTTAATTTTCCTTGGGGACACATTCAAATGTCTAAGTGTGTTTGGTGCCCCTATTTTTACTATTATACCAAACACACCCTACGGGTTCATACGAGACCACATGGAACAATGATCCACAGAAATGGGAAGAAACCAAGAGCATATTGGAAAGTTTTTGACTTTTGACATTGACAACTCCAAATTACTTGGCAGTTGACGATGGAGTGTGTTTCCAATTTTGACAGATAAAAAGATCACATATATTAATACAAGTTCCAAGATAAAAGGCTTCCAGGATAATAAAGCAATTAACAGGTAACTGGAAGCCATGAGAAATATCAACTCCAAGATAGTTCAGACATCAAATTCCACCAAATTCCCATTTCAAATTGGTCGTTAAATACCATACACTTGCACTATCGTTATTTTGAGGCCAAAAGTTTCAACCCGGTCATTAAGCGCCACTAGCATACAGTCGGGCCCATTCCTTTGCTGCAGATTCAAATAACACAATGTTAGCAAGAGAATATGCATATAGCATGTTTGATGTTGTCATTAATGACTAATTTTGGTTTTGTCATACGAGTAGATAAAAACATACCTGTTTCGACAGCCTCAGCCTCATTAGTCTTCCAATGCTTGGCAATGTTTTCAGAAAGTGGATCATCTGGGTTTGGTGCACTCAAAAGAGCTTGAATACTAGAAAGTGCCAAAATAATTCATATAGTCAGCACATGATATTCTTTCTGATTAAGGGCGTGTTAGTTAAACATTTTTTACTGACTTTCCACACAATTTTCCTCATTGTGTGGTGGCCATGCAAGGGGGCTGGTACTCTCTACAAGTTAAAACTAAGATCCAAACAGACCAATATAGACAAATTGAGTCAATGTGTATTGCATTCCCCAAAAAAAATGATAGCAGTTTTTGAAAAAATCCTATGCCTGATCTTCTGCCATCCATTCCCGAAGAAACTTTTAACAAACAACAATAATTTATATTAAGTTAAAAAAAAATCCTGAACTTTGCAAAACTGCAAATATGAATATCTATTTCGCTGTATGAGTGTATGTGTATCATCACATTTTTCAGGTTGCTACATGACGGTCATGACTGTAAAGCCAATATATTCAATCCATTTCTAAAGGATATGAATTGCAACATGTACATCCACAAGCCAAAAAGGATGAAAAAAAATTGAAGATACCTCAAAAGTACAGTGCGTATCTGAAGGGCAGGACTCCACTTATCTTTCAGAATATCAAGACATATCCTGCCAAGCTGCCAACATGAACTTGTAAGGTAAATAGTTAGGGAAGAAGAAACAAAAAGTGTAAGGGGGGCGAAGTGTACCTTATCAATGTTAGGATGATATATTTTTGTCAGAAACCTAACCTGGAATAAGGAATTGATGCTTAATTCAGGAATGCTTCGAGAAACCTTAAATAATGCACCACTTAAAACCATCTAAAAGGTATCATTCTCAACAATTAAACCCTAATTAACCAGCAAACTAAAAGGGAACTGCAAAACTATATGACTCAGAAGGGAAGGATTGAATCATCATTCACCAGCAACAGAGAGAGGGGAGAGAGAGAGAGAGAGAGAGAGACAGAAGAAGGGGGGAGGGGATACATCCCAATTCCCTTAGTTATAAGTCCTTATGAAATGCCATGACTTTAAAACTCTTATCTCAGACTACATAGGAAAATCAAAATTATACCGGCCCAGCGTATGGAGAAAGGAATTTAATTTTATTAACGACATTATGATTAAGACCATTTCTAAGATACTATTTACAGTTTCAACAAGGAGAGTCATGAAGGAAAAGACAAATTGGAGAAGGTTGTTCACTAACAATTAATTGAAAATCAGCGTTACTAAAAATGTTAAACTACTTACAGCTAATAAGAATTATAGTTTATATTATCATCTCTTTTTGGTGGATAAAGATTCAGCAGAAAAATAACACCAAAAGAGTACCACAACGCTGATAGAACAGATAAGAAAAAATAAGGATTAAATTACGTACCTTTGGAGCAGCCATTGGATATTCTTCTGGCAAAAATAGTTCTAACTTGAAAACTCCCCCTGGTATTACAAAAACAAAACTTGCATATTAGTTAAGATGTAGATGTCAGTAGTTACAAAGAAATAAGCTCATCAAGCAATCCTGTTGAGACTGATTAACTGAATTGATACCATGAGAAGCACTGCTTATAAAGATGGATAACATTGAATTCTGTTTGGTCATAAAAGAAAAAGGGTTTAGCAAAAAAGGTTGGTAATTTTATTCATTCTAATAGAGTGACCCTACGCGGGCAGCTAGACAAGAACCACACAAGTCTTTTTTACAAGAGGATGGAAACTTAAAGAAATTGATTATCTATATGTTGAAAAAATAAAATTCAACGGTCAGAAAAATTATCAGCACATCAATAAACATAAGAGTAATTGTGTGCACCCAGATACGGCCTAAATAAATAGTCCAAGACTTATACGGCGCTTGAAGACAAGTTAATTAAACAAGAGCGGACATTTTTTTTTTTTGAGGGGACAAGAGCAGACATTCTATAGTCATTAGTTACGATAACGGATAAAGCATTATTAACTAATATTCAAATTTTGACCTCATAAATCAGATAGCATGACCGACAGGTTTGCCAACAGCCATTTACATTACTAGCGCATACGTAGAGAGTAAGAATGCTAGAGTATACAGATACGAAAAGTAATATATGATAGAAGTTTCATGGACAAAAATGGAAGCAGTGCTCTTTAGAACCATTCCCAAATTATATTTGATTATACAATAGGAGGGCATAATTATTTTACAAAATCTCAATACACTTTCTCAAAGACACCCAATCCAAATGAAAATTCATAGCGGAGATGACAAATCATTACGTATATTAAGGCACAAAGCAAGCTGTTGGGCTCATTACTACCTTCATAAGGTGACTGGGTAGGGCCAAGGATCATCACATTGAAATATCGCATATTGTCTTCCGAAGGCGAGGCACTAATTCCAGGCGCTGCGTCACCAGATCATAGCATAAGACACAGAAGCAATCAACTATGTGGAACATAAAAATAAACAATGATATAACCCCTGGTATTAATCACCATCATCAAGGTATCATGCAAAATACTACGAAACAAGCACTAGGGTGAGCTTCTAAATCACTACAAGTGATGGGAAGCTTCAAATTATTCAAGAAACGACGGAAAGTGACCTCAGAAATCAGAAGTTACCTGGCTCGCTGAGCAAACGCTGCGTTTCCTGTTGAGATCACACAGAGAAAGAGAGAGAGAGAGAGAGAGAGATCAAACATTCATAAAGATTTCAAACAGACAAATCCGACAAAATCCAGAACTAAAATTCGATTAAACTAAGATCAAACAGAAAAGAAGGGAATTGAAACCCTGATTCAGCATTTCACACGTCAAATTATTCTACTTTTTTCACATCATCACTGAATTTGAGCTACAAAAAGTGACAAAGCAACGATTTTGAGCCAGACCCAGGATGGATTATGCAGTTCTTCATTCAATCAGGCCCTTGGGTCACACGATTCTCGCGAATCAACGAGGCCAGAAGACCGTAACCGCGTTTCGAGCTTATTAAGCTCTTTGGTTAACGGAAAAAAAATAGATCAGGGAAATTAACGACGAAATGTGTACAAACCTTGATGATTCTTCGAGGGAGGTTGCTGTTGGCCATTTTTCGGGGTCGATTGAAAAGCACGCAATAGGGTTTTGAGTCGCAGAGAGAGATGAGAGAGAAAGAACTTTCTCTCACTAACACAAGCAAAACCGAGGCTCGATGAGATACATATTTATTCTCCAAGTTATTTATATTTTTTTGGTAATGCGAAGTTATTTAGATTGATATTTTATAATAATAATTCAAAAATGTTACATGTACACCCAATTTCATACACTCATACATATACTATTAATAATACATAAATTTTATTATCACGAGTACACAAATATTACAAACTTGTAAATGATACTCTCAATTATACATAATTAAGTGCACAAACATTACATGAGTTAAAACACAAATTTTATATAAGTACAAGGTGTATGTATGGTATATAATTTTAGCAGAACTAATAATAATCTATACTTCTATACTTCTACTACTATTATTATTATTATTATTATTATTAAACATGGAGTACAAAGTTGCTGATGTGTCATTTTTGTAGAATTACAATTTTTTATATTTTTTTTTCTTAATTTTTGCTCATGCCACGTTATACATTCATGAATGAATGTATGTATATCACTAGATGGTTGTTTTGGGAATGCAATTCAATGCATGGCCGATATGGGAATGAACTTTGGCGGTGCTAACTTACTTTGGAAGCCACTGATGTTCATGACGTTGCCATTGATGTTAGCCCGCTTTGACTATAAATTTCTTGTGTGGTGTTTTGTGTATTTGTTGGGGATGGTTTAGGCATACTTCTCTAATTTCTTGCTTTCCGTTGCTTCATCTACCTCTCATAGTTCTGCTTATCTATATTGCATGGTTGCATTTTATTTGTGTGTTATTTTTAATCTTATGGTTGTTCTTATGTTACGATTTGTTGTTGTGCTTGATTATTTTTTTTTTTCGCATAAAAGGCAAGAGATGCTTTGGTTTGGTGACACTAACCAAGATAGATCGTTTGTTGATGTTAAGCTGACTGAGTTTGGGCATGATAACCTTGATTATGCTTTATATAATTTTATAGATTTTTTTTGACTTGCTTGATTTGGAAAGTGACCCATCTGCGAGTTATAACATTTGAATTGGTGCTTATGATTATGTAATGATAAACGAGAATTTCATTGATGAATTTGGTGTTTATAGATGGCCAGTTCACGTTGGCCACGAAGAAGGCCGTAATTCTACAGTGGATGCGTGTGTGTTTGTTGATGGAGATATTAATGATAGGGATGTTAATATTGCTCTAGAGTGAAAGACTTGCAACGGTGCTGCGATTGAACTTTAGGAGCCCACAATCTACACGTGCCAGAGAGTTGTTACTCAATATCAAGCCACAAGCAAGAAGCTGCTATTCGTTCGCAACCTTACTCATGCTATCTCTTTGTGTTTATATGGTTAGGTGGAATAGGGAAAACCTTCTTGTGGAAGAAATTGTCGGCATCCATTCGATCAAGAGGTGATATTGTCTTAAATGTAGTGTTGAGTGGCATAACATCTCTTTTATTACCTAACGAAAGAGCTGCTCATTCGAGGTTCAAGATCTTGTTAAATATTAATGAAGATTCCACTTGCCATATAAAGCAGGATAGTCAGCATGCTCACCTACTGATTAAGGCCAAGCTGATTGTTTGGGATGAGGCTCCTATGTTAAGTAAGTATTGCTATGAGGCTTTGGACAGGAGCTTACATGATATCTTGTGATTCACATATTTGTATAAATAGGATTTGCCTTTTGGTGGTAAAGTCGTCATTTTGAATGGAGATTTTAGATAGATACTTCGAATTATTTCAAATAGGTTGCGGTAGGACATTGTCAGTGTATCCCTTACATCATCCTATTTGTGCCCACATTGCAACGTTTTGATGTTGACCAAGAACATGTACATGATGCAAAGGGGTAGGATTTGGTTAGGTTTGCTAAAATGCTTCTGGATATAGGATATGGTGTTGTTGGTGATTCTATCGGGGGTGAATCAGAAATGTGAATTCCGAATGATACTCTAATTCAATGCTTAGAGAATGCCTTCGATAGATTAATAGATTTTGTCTACCTTGGCATGGTACATAATCTATAGAAAGAAGCCTACTTCCAAGAACGAACTATTCTTGCTCCCACGTTAGACATGGTTCGAAATGTCAACGATTACATTATGTCAAGGCTCAGTGGCTAGAAGAGGATTTATTTGAGTTTTGATTCAATATGCATGGACAAAAGGAGCATGGAGTCAGAGTTACATCATACATCACTAGAAATATTAAATGGAATCAACTGTTCTAGATTGCCTCCTCATGAGCTAATACTAAAAGAAAGAGTTCCTATAAAGCTGCTTAGAAATATATATATATATATATATATATATATATATATAAGTCCAATGAATTGTGCAATGGTACTAGGATGAAGGTGAGGTGACTCGGGAATCATGTCATTGAGTGGGTAATGCTAACTGGTAATAAAATTGGTCAGGTGGTTTTGATATCTCGGGAGAACAGGATTCCGGGTAATGAAACATTGTCAGTTAGGTTTTAAAGAAGACAATTTTCAATCATTGTATCATTTGCTATGACGACTAATAAATCACAAAACCATACACTTTCTACTATTGGATTGTACCTGTCTCATCTTGTATTTACTCATGGTTAGTTATATGTCACTCCATCAAGAGTGGCAAGTATGAAGGGATTGCGGGTTTTAATTGAGAACCAGATATGCATAATTTATATTTGCTTGATTATAGTATTTTTGCATTTTTTTGTTTTTATTTTCGCATTGTTGTCGAAAAATAAATATATTTTTTTATCATGTTTCAGGTTGATGATTCTATATATATATATATATATATATATATATATATAAAATCCAATCCATGAAAAAGTTTGTGTTTGAGTGAGTTTGACGGAGGTGACCTTATATTGTGTGTGCTATGTCAAATATTTTTTTGTGTTTGTATAAACATATATTTTCAGCGCGTTGTTTATGTGCACGTAATGTGTTTACTTGCTTAATATCATATTCATGACAACATTGTTTGTCTCTTTGAATAAACGCTCGGTTTTCCTCACTATCATAATGTATTAGCATTTTTATCAGGCAATGGCAATGGTGATCACACAATCTTATTGTATTTACCATTTCTTATTTTGGTTTGGGCACGTTGTGTAGCATACCCATGCTAACGCACGAGTTAATACACTAGTAATCTACTATATTCAATCAAAATAATAATAATCTACTATTAATAATAAGGATACAGGAGTTTAACTGCCGTTGGTGTCCAATTTTTAAAATTCCTAAAATATCCATTCAGTCTTCTATCACACAAAAATTCAATAACTCACTAACATTTCAATAACTTCCATGTTAAAAAAAATATATTTCAATAACCACTCCAAACCTATTAACATCTTTATTTATTACTTTTTAAATATGAAATTGTTTACTTTATTATTTATTAAATGAAAAATCTTGCTTGGTAGACACAGAGCATGTCAAGCCCCACTACTACCACTACTAATAATAATAATAATCTATACATAAAATAAAGGGGATTCCTCACTTTAACTACCCATTTTGGTGTCCAAATTTATTTTAGTCATTTCTACCCTCCCCACTAATTTCATTTTGGAAGTAGTTTTTATTATATTTGTAATTTTTTTCTCATAAAAAGTAACTGCCCACTTTTCATCTTTTACTCCAACCACCACCTCCCATTTTTTTATTACAATGTCTTCTTATTATTCTTGCATACTCTCATTTTGGTGATATTTTCATATATTATCCTACATTTTGTTATCAAAAGGCTATAAATAATTTAGATTGGCAGGCCAACAACCTCAATAATAATAATAATAATAATAATAATAATAATAATAATAATAATAATAATAATAATAATAATAATTCAACTAACTAATGTAGTGAGGATAATTGTTAAGGAATTAATAATAATAATAATAAATTGAAATTTTATATATATTTACTGATTTGAAAACTCAAAATATTTACTTTTTAATGGAATAATGTTTTCTTCTATTAATTATTTAATCAGGCAATGGTAAGCAAAACTCTAATAATAATTGGGCATTAGATTCGTGTTGTTTCTTTTGTTTTATTGTTTTGTTCTTTTATTTGTGGGCTTTTTTTGCTAGTTTAAGGATATTTTAGAGCCCTTATTTTAAATTATCAAAAATGAAAACTAAATTGTGATCCGTGCATTGTGTGCGAGATGAAATAATATGTAATGAAATTAAAATATTATTTATTTATGATGAAGTAAAAAAATTGATGATGTATGATTTTATTGTCATTTGAAAGCTATTGAAACTGTATGAATATATTTAGTTTTATTGATTCATTTGATGTCGATTTTTCGCTTAGCCTTCACAGAGTTTTAGTTATATAATGTGACTAATGTCCTATGTTGATGTCAAGCACTATTAGCTTAAGTAATATTTTTATTGGTACTATATCAAGGAATCGGGATAACACACAATGGGGGCAAAAAAATAATAATTGTGATATAAATTGACCTTATGGTATTTGAGTCACGTTAGGTTATTATCTTATTTTAATTGTGTTTTATTTATTTATTTTAAGTATTTAAAGCATAATTGAAATCAAAGCTACAATGGTGTAGAGAATGGAGATAAGTTGTTTTACTATCTTGAACCATTTGTGTCTTCATTCATTGTTTGACAACAAAGATAATTATGCAAATTGGAAATCAGATAAATATAGAATCTGATAAGAAGGTGAAATAAGATGAGAGATTTTAAATAAAACAGAAAGAATCCTGGGCTTGAAAAATTGGTATAAAGTAAAAATTAAAGTGAATTGGTGGGAATCAAAAGGGCATTGATGGGAAAAGAGAAAAAAAATGGATGAAAAAAATAGTTTAAATTTAACATTTTTAAAAATCGGTTTTTGGGTTGTTACTAAACACAACTTTTATAAATCCAGGCTCAACAGCACCTTGCTAACCTTGTTCTTGGAGTTGCCAAAACACCACCTAAGGGTGTTAAACACATTTGCATAAGGCGAAACAAAAAAGAAGATTAGCAAGTGAGCGAGTATTGCGTAAGGCTCGGTCTAGTAACGCCGTTGTTTTCTTAAAGTTGTTAATGGATGAATTTGTTTTAATTTATTTGCCAAAAATAAACCCTTCTTTTGATTAAGATATTTTGGTAACAATTTCGCATCGTTTATGCATGGTTGGTACCAACATAGAGCCGCTCTTATTATTATATATTTGGTTAATCAAACGCGAAACAGAGTCTCAAAAGAAATCAAAAGAAGCACACAGAGGGGCGTTGAATTAATCAATGGTGCCAATAAAACACAACCGGCCCGCCCAGCCAGCATGAGCGCTCTTAATCAAACAAAGAAACATCATGGTCCTCAGTGGAGGAAGTCAGGGTCGTCCAAGCCCAGCTCCTTGACAATGCCGATGCACCTCGCGTCAATGCCGTGCGTCATGAACCCGAGGGGGTTGACCAAGCGCTTCCCGGAGGTGGCGCCCATGTTCCTGGTGAGAACGATCCTGTCGGAGTCCCTGTTTGCCATCGGCTCCTTGCACTTGGCGTGGGCGCTCTTCTCTGTCTTCAGCTCGCAGATCTCGTCCTCGTGGTCCCCACTCACAGCCAGGCTGTAGTACCCGTTGGCGTCGGTCTTGCCCTTGACTTCGTAGGTGATGTTGTTGGAGTCTGCGTGCCTGCATTGCAGGGTCACGTCCATGGCTGCGGACCAAATGGTTGAATCGATCAGAATTGAAAACTACTTGTTTAAGAATGTGTTTTAATGCCTATAATGTTTGTGCACTTAATTAAGTATGACTGAGAATATTATGTATAAGTTTGTAATGTTTGTGCACTCGTGAGAATAAAGTTTGTGCATTATTAATGGTATGTATATGAGTGTATAAAATTGGGTGTGCATGTAATATTTTTGTTAAATTATTCACCTGACAAGGGGTGGCTAAGCCTGGTCTCGAATTCGAGCCGGCAAGGGTCGCAGTAGACCTTGCCCTCAACGCTGAAGGTCTCGACGGCCGGAGCCACGCGGGCGAAGGCGGATGAGAGGCACAAGGCAGAGGCAACAACAAGGGCAACAACGACTGCAGAGTGCCTGGCCATGATGTTGTTGTTGTTGTTGTTGTTGTGTTTCTTGAATTTATTCTGTTTGTTTGTTGTTCCCTCTGTGATGGTAGAAATGTGGCTTCCATCGAGTCCTTTATATAATGAGCGCAGGGAGATGCTTTTGGTCCTTTCATCTTGTGGTGTTGTGGCTAACCGCATTTGGAGGGAGAATGACTCGCTCTTCTCATCATTTTCCTCCGTCCCTCTAATTTTGGAAAGAAAAACCTCTTCTTTAGAATTGAGTGAACCACAATGTTCAAATTTGTGTTGGTATTCATAAGATGGAAAAACTATCATGCTATTATTGTCAACATGGTCAAATATATTGTCGAATTACGTTATCCCCCCCCCTCCCCAAAATAGGAAAACAGACTGCTTGATTGCAACTGAAGAGATGAAAAAGTTGTAACATTGTTTTGTTTATGTACATCAAAATTTAGTTGCAGAAATGTGTGATTAAACAGCATGTATACATATCAATAAACATTTGAGACAGACATTGACGATTGTTTGCCTTTTTTATGTGATATTGTTCGAATTTAAATACTTTTATAGTATTTTAAAAAAAGGGGTTAATCATAAAATTTTAATTTTACGAATTGTATTTCAAAAATTTTATTTTGTGAAACTCATGAATACATTTAAGTATCTTGTATAATGAAAAAGTCTCGGTGTACACTAAATTTGATGTCACCATACAACTAACCAACCTTTTATACGTACAAGGATTTATATTTCTCTTTCCCATTAAATATATTTTAATCGGTATTTTCTCTCTCCAATTTCTCGCGCCCCCCCCTCTCTCTTTCTTTTCTCAATCACGTTTCCTTCTTTCCTTAAACCCTGTCGTCTCTCCCTCACGTCGTCTCTCTTCTCACTATCACCCTCTCTCTTCCCCAGCACGTCCTCTGTCGTTTCTCATCACTATATGCCGCAGATCATATTTTGTTTGTCCTCTCTCTATCCCGTAGCCCCATAGTGCCATTTTTTTATTTGTTTTGGATCAGGGTTAGTTTTCTGTTGTGGTTCAACGTGGGGGGAAGGCTGCGTGAACTCCTCTGTTCCTTTTATGGGTTTGTCCGTTTTATATGAACTGCTTTGTTCATTTTTTGTATTAGGATTTGTTCATTCTTGTTAGGTAGATTTGTTCACTACAGTTAATTAGGTTTGTTCGTTTTAGTAATATGTGTTTGTTCAATTCATGTATTGGGATTTGTTCATTCTTTCTATGTAGGTTTATTCACTACAGCTATATGGACTTGTTCGTTTTATATGAACAAGTTTGTTCATTTTTTGTAGTGGAGTTTGTTCATTCTTGTTACGTAAGTTTGTTCACTACAGTTATGTGTTTGTTCATTTTATATGAACAAGTTTACACAAACTCTAACACCGTGTATGAACAAACACGTTTTTTCTGAGATTGAACAATCTCTAATACCTTGCATGAACAAACCCTTCAATGCAATTTGAACAAATTATGATATAAATTGAACCCATACATCCATCATGAACAAACCCAAATAAGGGTCTTTAACAAACTCTAACACCCGTTTATGAGCAAACTCATCCACACTTTATAGAAAAACTTCATTGAAAAAAGTCATCAATTGAAATTGACAATTAGTCATGGTTATATTTACAGAGTATAATACTTAGAGTAATTTTTGTTTGTCAATGGAACAAAGTCATATATCACATATATCCTATCCTATTTATTAATTTACATAGAAATATGCATGTCAATATTTCTTCTTATGGGCTATTGGCTTCTTAACGGCTTTTGTCTTCTTCGCATCCTTCGGAGCATTTGACAACAAACTTGTAATGCTAAGATCTGTGACTGGACTTAGCACCTGCCTATCTTTTCTTCTCCCCCCGCTTATTTGCAAGTTCTATTAATTCATCCCTCATTGTGTTCGCTTCACCTAGTAGTGTCAAGAGTAAGACTTGCTTTCTCATTGTTTGACATTTAGCCCATGGGAGGACAAAATAAGCAAAATGAGGCTCAATCGTTGCCATTCGGAGAGATAGTCAATTGCCCTTTGCTTGGTGATTTTGTAACCGATCCCAGACCTTTTCATTGAGGGGATTGTCTAGTTGGATGGTGACATTCTTCTTTGGCGCCATCTATTGAACAAATAATCATTGTAATATCAACAAACAAACAATAAGAATCATGAAAACAAACATTTCAACAAACATCTACATTTAGAAAGAACAAACTTGTACAATGAGAATGAACCAACCTACTGTTTGAACATATCTGTCTAACGATAATGAACAAACCCATACATAATGTGACAACAAACATAGATTCTGATAATTAAACAACTCCATATACATTACCCGAAGATACCTGCTAGATTAACAAACATATACACACCCTTTGGACAAACATATGCATTCAACATGATCAAACCTTTACACCAATAATGAACAAACTGACATTTAAAACCATAATGAACAAAGCACATACCCAGAGTGAACAATCCTATACAACAAGCTTGAACATATATTTAGATCATGTAGAGGAGATAACTTGTGCACCCTACAACACTTCAACAATGCGAATCATGCAAACAAACATTTCAACAAACATATGAACAAATAACAACATTCCAATATACTCTAATCGAACAAAGCCATAATATGAGAATGAACAAACCCAAAGACCAAGAATGAACAAACATATACACTAGCAATGAACAAACAATTTAAACTGAATAAACAGACACGGTTACACACATTGAGAAAACATGTACATTGAACAAACCAAAATACACACACTGAACAACCTTACACAATTTTAATGAACAAACTTGAATAACATTTTTGGAAAATCCTGTCCATTGAGAGAAATCCAAGCACCAAATTAATGTACCAATGTCAGAAACCCTAAACCCCAAAACATGAACCCTAAACCAAATCAAACTCAACCAGAAAATTAGAGCACCAAACCAAACATGAAACCCTAGAAAATCAAACCAATGTATAAAGCACAAACCCAATGTATCAAACCACAACAAAAAAAACCAGAAATAGTAAATTGATATTGAACAAACCGTTGTTCGTGACTACGGTTGCTGATACGCATAAGAAGGGGGATTAGTTGTAAAAGCAGTTACAACTGCCAATTAGGCGGTTAGAAGCTTAGCTTAGAAGTTTAGCTATATAAGCTGATTGTGTGATAACACATGTATGGATGAATGATAATAAAGTTTCCCCTATTCCCTTACTCTCTGTTCTCTCTGCTTCTCCCCTCTGTTCTTCCCTCTTTCTCTCTTCTATTCCTAACATTGGTATCCAGAGCCATTCGATCTCCATGGCTGAATCCACATGCTTGCAAACCGCGATGCGCTAAACGGAAGAACGTATCATGGCCACAATCGAGCCGCGATTGTGTGCGCTGGAGCAGAACTGCGAGCTGCAGTTCGATAGCATTCACGAGGCACTGCGAGGATTAGGGTTACAATTAGCGGACCTTGGAGCTGCGCGACGGCAGCGCAGCGGCGGCAAGGGCGACTATCGCACGCGTGGCGGAGGCTAAAGGGAATGCCGTGTTCCGACGCGACTGACGCGGCTAGAATTCCCAAGATTCTGTCGCAACGATGTTGGACTTTGGATCGCGCAGTGTGAGCGCTTCTTTGCTCTTGACGTGATGCCGGAAGAGGAGAAGATCGTCGTCGCGAGCATCGCACTCGAAGAGGGATCCTTTCGGTGGTTCCAGACCCTAGAACAGGGGCGCGGAGGCCGCGTCACGTGGCGCGAGTTCGTGGAGGCTATACAGGTCCGATTCGGGACAGAATTTGAGTCACCAATGGAAGAGCTCAAGCGGCTGGTTCAGACAGGGAGCCTTGAAGATTACCAGGAGCAGTTTGATAAACTAGTGTGCCGTATGGATCTGACGGAGGCACAAAAGTTGCAATGCTTTATCGACGGTTTGAGCGCGGAACTTAGCAACGACGTCAAGCTTTTCGCGCCAAGATCCTTGCTGGAAGCCACAAGAATCGCCAAGCTGTAGGAGAGGAGCTTCGCCTTGCTCCAGAGGCCGAGAAGTAGCAGTTGTAGTGACTTGGGGGGGTGGCAGGACAAGAGAAGCATTCAACTTGTTAATGAGAAACGGTTTGAGAGGGTTGAAAGAAAGAACGTGGAAGAGGACCAGAAGAGTGTATTAGGCAAACCGAATTACACGTTCCAAAGGAAACTCTCTCCCAAGGAAATGGATGAACATAGGGCAAGAAATCTGTGTTTTTTCTGCCATGAGAGATACGGCCTTGGCCATGACTGCCCCCAGCGGAAGAAACTTCAGGTTTTTCTCATGGAAGTGAGGGATGAGGAGGCCCAGTTTCAGGAAAGGGACACCAACTTCAGCGAATCACAAGAGATGGATACCGAGGCGAGTCCCATTATTTCGTTGAATGCCATTCATGTCGATTCAGTATGCCCTATGATGAGGCTCATGGGGTGGATTGGGAAGAAACAGATCTTTGTGTTAATTGATACGGGGAGCACACACAATTTTGTCAATCAAGATCTTTGCAAAGGGGACATTGCACAATTGCAGCCAATGGCACCAGTAAGGATCACAGGTGCAGATGGAGGAGTAATTCACGGTGCAGGGCGCTGTGACAACATTGAATGGAGGATGCAAGGGTATGAATTTACTACTTCTGCTATAGCTATTCCATTAAGTAGCTGTGACTTGATTTTAGGAATGCAATGGCTTAGACAGTGGGGAACCATATCGTGGGACTTTAGTAATTTGGTGATGGAATTTTATATGGGCACTACAAAGGTCCAATTGAATGCTGAGAAGGGGCCAACCAATACAATGGTGGATGCCACCAAACTCAACCAAATCTTGGTAGAGGATAGGTTCTGTTATATGCTGCAACTGTTGTCCTGTAGTGCCAATAAGCTGTGCTGTTCAGTGGTGGCTGAGTGTAACAGCCAGATAGCAAGGCAGCAGGCTGCCCTGTTGGAGGAATTTCAGGATGTCTTTGCAGAACCAAAGCAATTACCGCCGTTTAGGGGGTTGCATGACCATAAAAGCGTGCTGAAAGAGGACCATGGATGAGCTACAGAGAATGTTCCCTCCTTTTGGTTGCATGGCAGTTCCTTGAGGGCAAGGAAGTTCTCAAGGGGGGATTTGATACGCATAAGAAGGGGGATTAGTTGTAAAAGCAGTTACAACTGCCAATTAGGCGATTAGAAGCTTAGAAGCTTAGAAGTTCAGCTATATAAGCTGATTGTGTGATAACAAATGTATGGATGAATGATAATAAAGTTTCCCCTATTCTCTTACTCTCTGTTCTCTCTGCTTCTCCCCTCTGTTCTTCCCTCTTTCTCTCTTCTATTCCTAACAGTTGCTTCGTGTTCCGTTGGAGAGGACGACGTGAGGGAGCTGCCAAAAAAGGGGCGTGAGGTCCATGCCAGAGGTGAGAGAGTTGCCGTAAGGACGAGCTGGAAGGCAGCGTGATGGCGGTTCACGACTGATCGGGAGGACGGATTTGCGACGTTGAACGACATGAGGGATGACGTAGACGGCAGCGCGGTTGAGTGGATGGTGGTTATGAATGAAGTTTGGCTTTCGATTGCAGGAGGAAAGTTGGGAGGGGAAGAGAGAAATTATGTGGGTTTCGGTTGGAGGAATGTTTGGGGAGAGGAAGAGAGGAATTATGAGAATATTTGGAAAAGGATATGAGATTTTGAGGGTTTGTTTAGAAGGCGGGGAGTTAGGTATTTCAGAAAAATAAGTTAGTAGCCCAAAGTGTGTAAAATATTTTGGTAATTGTACGTTGGTAGAATTTTAAGTGTAAACGTAACACCACCCGTTACAAATTCTTTTAGAAGGATAATAATAATTGAAGGTTTACTTATGTACTAGAACATTTTGTAAGAGCTTGTTTGCGGAAGATTCCAATTTTCCACGTTTATACAATATAAGAACAAGAATAATAATAATTGCCTAATTGGAACAAATTTACCACTCAACCCTCCGAATTTCGCTTTCATATTTGTAGACCGTAGTGGGTAATATATCATGATTTTTGACAACCTACTTCTACAATTCAATCGTAAAGTTCAACCAATTTTATTTTATTTTTTCTTCCCTCCTCCGTGTCATAACATTTTCTCCAACTTAGTCCATGATCTTCATTATTCACATCGCAATCAATTTTGACTAATCCTGCGCCAAGTTCTTGTTGCGGAGGAATTGGACAAGGTCTTGGAGGGGGTCTTGAGCATCAATGTTCTTTGTTAGCTCTCCAGCAATCTCTGCAGGAGTCACTTGCACTTGTCCCAGAAGCCCTTCAATCTCTTCAAAGAGTTTATGCTGTGAGATTCCAAGGTAGTTGAATGCCAATTGCTGAAAGGCAGAAAAGGTGCAATAGGACAAGTGAATGTGCATGTCCATCCTTCCAGGCCTTAATAGAGCAGGGTCAAGCCTTTCCTTGTGATTGGTTGTGAAAACAACGATCCTCTCCTCACCACAGCATGACCATAGACCATCTATTGCATTCAATAGACCTGAAAGTGTCACCTGTTGAAAATAAACAAATAATAATAATAATCATAAGCAAACATCAGATAAAATTAAAAATTATGTCATCATGCATAAGGTTTTGGTGATATTATGTTCTCAACTTGTTTTAATTTGACACGAACCAAAAAATTACTCACGAACATTGAATAATCATTCACGACACAACAGATAGATTTGTGTGTTGAACTACATCAAAAAATTAATATATGTAATCATCCTTTAGATTTAATCTAATTTAGCATTTTGGTGAGAGTGAGCTTTGAAGTAACGCTAATGTTATTGCCTTGTGACCTGAAAGTTACGGGTTCAGATCTCATAACAGTCTCTCTCCTTGAAGGAATAAATAAGATTGTGCACCTCTGCCCTACTTAGACCCTATTAGACCCTATGCCTCTTGGGTATTAAAATTTGTAGCAAAATTTTAAGATGACTTAATGTATTGAAACAAAAATCACAAACCTTATAATCTTGATCATTTTTATCTGCTTCCTGATCTTCTACTCGGTTAGGGAGCTTTATGCTGCAGTCAATGTCCTCTATGACAAGTATGGAACGGTTGGACATGCCAATGACCAGAGTCTTCAAGTCCATGTTGGAATAAACAGAGGTGAGATCCAAGTCATAGATATCATAGTTAAGATGATTGGCCATTGCTGCAATGAAGCTTGATTTGCCTGTCCCAGGAGGGCCATAAAGAAGGTACCCTCTCTTCCAAGCCTTCCCAGTTTTCTCGTAGAACTCTTTCCCCTTCACAAACTTGTCCAAATCTTCCAACACTTCCCTCTTCAGCCCAGCATCAATTGCAAGCGTCTTGAATGTCATGGGGTGGCCGAAATTCACCACGTTTCCACTCCAATATCCATGCTCAATTGTGTGAAGCTTCACTGCCATGTTCTCTTCTTTTATAGCCTTTGATGTCTCCAACAAATATGGCAAATACGAATTCAAGATCACGTCCTTGTTCTTCTTGTGAAATCTTAGCTCATAGGATCTTAATTCTGACCTCGATTTTCCATTCATATCATTGGTTGATTCAACATACTCACATCTAAGTTTCCACCTAACCCCAACTCCTTCAAAATCATCAAAAACCTCTTCATTTTTATCTACAACAAATGACAGCTTCTTATCATCCTTGGATTTCCTAGCTTTGACCCTTTGAGCAGCAGAGAGGGTGGCCTTGTTGCCCAAATAGGCCTCTGCAGACTCATACACTTGGTTCCTTGTCATCCCTTCGAACTCTTCAATCACAACGGTGAGTTCTGATGAGAAGAGATAGCGCCTGAGATCACTGAGTTGGGTGTGGAAGAAGTTCATGACCTCATGAGGGATGACCTCGTTGGAAATGCTCCGAATCAACATAGCTGAGGCTGCAACAGATGCCACTGTCGATATAATTGCAGTGTTATTTGCCATTATCTTCCTCTTTTGGTAAATGTTGGACATGATTAATTTTGATCAATATTGGAAATTGGGGTGGTGCTAAAATTTTCCAATAATGAATCTTAATTTGGATGTTGGCTTAGATGATCTCAAGAGGGCTATATATCAAAATGATGGATAATATAGTTAAAGGAGGATTGGAGCGGAAATTAGTGTGTCTAGTTAACCTAGCTTATAATATGGTTGCAAAATGTGTATTCGTTCTTCTTGGTTTCAGAGACAAGTCTAAGGACCTGCTATTTAGACCATTTCCTTGTCAACCACGTATGATGACTTTTATGGTTTGGAAATTTCTAAAGTAAAGGGGAAGGTTTCTCAGAAGTTTACCAAAAGTAAGATATGATTATGTAGAAATGCCGATACAATCATAGGCATGGATATTCAACGACGTATGTTAAAAAATAAACATGTGAACATAATAGATCCCAAACATTTATTCACAATAGTTATCATCCTAATCGTAATCATAAGCACAAATATCGTCAGAGCACTTATAATCTTAATCATCCACATAAAGAGTATAAACTGCTAATTTTAAAATTCTACTAATATTTATAAAATAAAAAATATAGCTTCAAGGGTCAGTCAAGCTGCCAGTAAACTATAAACTATAAAGCACACACAAACTGGCTAACTTTGTCCAACTTCTAAAACCTCCGCCCATTACGTAGACATTTCCAAACCAGAAAAGTGTTCAAACGTGGTTGACGATGACATGGTCTAACGTACATCGTAACCTTTGTCCCAAAACAACCCAAAAAGAATGAATTCAAGGGGAACGAATTATCTCATGATTAATTTTTATATGACAAGATCAGATGTAATCTCTTATCATCAATTTAGAATATGTGACTTATAAATAATATAAGCAATAAAAAAAATTATACATGATTTGATCATGTAAATATCACACATGAGAAGATTCATTTCCAAATACAAGTGTTTACTATTAAGATTCATAGGTGAAAATTTTAGCACTGCCCCAATTTCCAATTTTGATGAAATAAAATAAAATAAAATAATCATGTCCAACATTTACCAAAAGAGAAAGATAATGTCAAATAGCACTGGTTACATGAGATTAAGGATTAAAGCATTTAAAGGTTAAGGTAAGGATAATTGTTCAAGGCCACTGATTCAACCTCAATTATTAGTTCTGTGATGGGTCCTCCATTTGCTTCCTGAATAGTAAGTTCATGAATAAAGTGCGTAAAAAGTGAAAAAAAAAATTTTTGTCAAAGAGTTGTACTAATGTGTGTGTATATATATATATATATATATATATTGTGTGCATGAGGTACATTCAGATTATGTTGGTATGATTGTTCAATTATTGTTACGTCTTTCGCCATCTATCGCTTTTAAAGAAAATAAAGTATTACTATGTTTGACTCAGGTTTTTAAGCTCACAAGTTTTTTCTGCAAAAGTTCAAAATTTTCCATATTTTTTCAATTAAGTATTTATAAAATTAAGTTTAAAAATAAGTAAAAAATAAAACATGACAACTAGTAAGCATTAATTATGACTCAAGTGTAATCAGTTAGCTATGGTGTTACACCCCTTTTTTCCTCCATCCTTCGCCGTGGTTGGATCTGGTGCGGTGAAGACTTCATACCTATGGTGGAAGAAGAAGAAAAAGAAGAACAGTGGAGTTGAGTGGTGCCATGAGGTCTTGTGGATCTATGATAAGGGTATTTTGGTCAAGTAATTAGTTTGTGGCAAAACATATTGATGGTTTTGTGTGGCTTAGAGAAGGGGGTTGAATCTAAGCAATAGTTTTTTTAAAAAATTCTGTTCTTTTAAAATTTGTCTCCTAAAATTTCAGGATATATCTCATAGTTTTCTGAGAGACAAATTTTCAAAAAAAAACTTAATTTCTCAAAAATGAAAACTGAATAATTTTAAGAGCAGAGTATGTAAAAGATAGAAGGGAAAGAAAATTCACACAAGGATTTATACTGGTTCGATTCCTTAACGGAAATCTACGTCCAGTTCTTCAAATGCCAAAATAAATTTTCTTTCACAGAAATTTCAAGTACAAAGACAAAACAATAGTTCATTTCACTCAGGAATCTCTCAAACCAAAACAGAGACTTGAAGCAAACTCTTTCTTTCAAGCTCTCTGTTACTCACCAAAAGAATTCTCAAAACATAAATATTTTTCAAACAATAAAGACACTCAACGATTTCAAACCAAATTTTAAACCAAAAATAATCAGAGATTGAGAAGTAAGTGAGGCTCTTGGAAGAAATATCACGAATGGTTTTCCTTTTCTTTTTTTGCACGGGTGTCTTGGTTTCTGAGTGATAAGGGATAGCTCTTTTATGCTTGACTCTTGAGTATTGAAGCTCAAGATTAACTCCTCTGTCTTTGCCATTCTTCCATGATTCCTCCTTGCCATAACTCTTGTGCTTTCTTATTTTGTCTTCAATCAGCTTGATGTTCTCTCTTGACCGTTGCAAGGAAAGTTTCTTGTTCCATAAATTTTGCTTTCTATTTTCTTGTATATTTCATGTTTTTTCTAGCTCCTGTAACCGTTGGAAGCAGACCTTTTTGTTTCATGATTTTTTGCTTTCCATTTCTTCTTGCATCCATCACTTGAAGCTTTCCTTTTTGCTGAGCTTCCACACGTGATTTTCTCTCTTTCTTTAAATAAAAATATTGCTTTCCTTTTCTTTGTCTTATTCTATTTTCTTTACTCATGGCTATATTATAGCCTTTTTATATAGATAAGTTTCTTGAAGATAGCTTCCAATTTTGTTGCTATCTCTATGACACTTTATTTTGTTTCTCTTTCTTCTATTTACATTAATCTTGCTGACCACTTTTGCCTCCAACACGTTTTCCACTTCTTTCCTTTTTCCAAACTTATTTCTTGAATCTTCTACCTAAAGTCTTGCTTTGTCAGTGTATGGAGACTTGTGTTTCCTTTTATTTCTCTATTGTCTCATCTTGTCAATTCAAACTTTGCTGACAAACTTTCAGCCACAAACTTTAAGTGTAAACGTAACAGCATTCTTTACAAATTCTTTTAGAAGGATAATAATAATTGAAAGTTTACTCATGTACTAGAACATTTTGTAAGAGCTTGTTTGGGAAAGATTCCAATTTTCCACGTTTATATAATCAAAAATGCTACATGTACACCCCATTTCATACACCTATACATACACCATTAATAATGCACAAACTTTATTATCACGAGTGCACAAACATTACAAACTTGTATATAATACTCTCAACTATACTTAATTAAGTGCACAAACATTACATGAGTTAAAACACAAACTTTATGTATATAAGTACGAGGTGCATGTATGGTGTATGATTTTTGGTGTACGTGTAACAGAGCTCTTATATAATATAAGAAAAAGAATAATAATAATTGCCTAATTGGAACAAATTTACCACTCAACCCTCCGAATTTCGCTTTCATATTTGTAGACCGTAGTGGGTAATATATCATGATTTTTTACAACCTACTTCTACGATTCAGTCGTAACGTTCAACCAATTTTATTTTTTATTCTTCCCTCCTCCGTGTCATAACATTTTCTCCAACTTAGTCCATGATCTTCATTATTCACATCGCAATCAATTTTGACTAATCCTGCGCCAAGTTCTTGTTGCGGAGGAATTGGACAAGGTCTTGGAGGGGGTCTTGAGCATCAATGTTCTTTGTTAGCTCTCCAGCAATCTCTGCAGGAGTCACTTGCACTTGTCCCAGAAGCCCTTCAATCTCTTCAAAGAGTTTATGCTGTGAGATTCCAAGGTAGTTGAATGCCAATTGCTGAAAGGCAGAAAAGGTGCAATAGGACAAGTGAATGTGCATGTCCATCCTTCCAGGCCTTAATAGAGCAGGGTCAAGCCTTTCCTTGTGATTGGTTGTGAAAACAACGATCCTCTCCTCACCACAGCATGACCATAGACCATCTATTGCATTCAATAGACCTGAAAGTGTCACCTGCTGAAAATAAATAAATAATAGTAATAATCATAAGCAAACATCAGATAAAATTAAAAATTATGTCATCATTCATAAGGTCTTGGTGATATTATGTTCTCAACTTGTTTTAATTTGACACGAACAAAAAAACTACGACCCTTTCTCACTTTCTCACGAACATTGAACAATCATTTACAACACAACAGATAGATTTGTGTGTTGAACTACATCAAAAAAATTAATATATGTAATCATCCTTTAGATTTAATCTAATTTAGCATTTTGGTGAGAGTGAGCTTTGGTGTAACGCTAATGTTATTGTCTTGTAACCTGAAGGTTATAGGTTCAGATCTCATAACAGTCTCCTTGAAGGAATAAATAAGATTGTGCACATCTGCCCTACTTAGACCCTATTAGACCCTATGCCTCTTGGGTATTAAAATTTGTAGCAAAATTTTAAGATGACTTAATGTATTGAAACAAAAATCACAAACCTTATAATCTTGATCATTTTTATCTGCTTCCTGATCTTCTACTCGGTTAGGGAGCTTTATGGTGCAGTCAATGTCCTCTATGACAAGTATGGAACGGTTGGACATGCCAATGACCAGAGTCTTCAAGTCCATGTTGGAATAAACAGAGGTGAGATCCAAGTCATAGATATCATAGTTGAGATGATTGGCCATTGCTGCAATGAGGCTTGATTTGCCTGTCCCAGGAGGGCCATAAAGAAGGTACCCTCTCTTCCAAGCCTTCCCAGTTTTCTCGTAGAACTCTTTCCCCTTCACAAACTTGTCCAAATCTTCCAACACTTCCCTCTTCAGCTCCGCATCAATTGCAAGTGTCTTGAATGTCATGGGGTGGCCGAAATTCACGACGTTTCCACTCCAATATCCATGCTCAACTGTGTGAAGCTTCACTGCCATGTTCTCTTCTTTTATAGCCTTTGATGTCTCCAACAAATATGGCAAATACGAATTCAAGATCATGTCCTTGTTCTTCTTGTGAAATCTTAGCTCATAGGATCTTAATTCTGACCTCGATATTCCCTTCATATCATTGGTTGATTCAACATAGTCACATTTAAGTTTCCACCTAACCCCAACTCCTTCAAAATCATCAAAAACCTCTTCATTTATATCTACAACAAATGATAGCTTCTTATCATCCTTGGATTTTCTAGCTTGGACCCTTTGAGCAGCAGAGAGGGTGGCCTTGTTGCCCAAATAGGCCTCTGCAGCCTCATACACTTGGTTCCTTGTCATCCCTTGGAACTCTTCAATCACAATGGTGAGTTCTGATGAGAAGAGATAGCGCCTGAGATCACTGAGTTGGGTGTGGAAGAAGTTCATGACCTCATAAGGGATGACCTCGTTGGAAATGCTCCGAATCAACATAGCCGAGGCTGCAACAGATGCCACTGTTGATATAATTGCAGTGTTATTTGACATTATCTTCCTCTTTTGGTAAATGTTGGACATGATTAATTTTGATCAATATTGGAAATTGGGGTGGTGCTAAAATTTTTCGATAATGAATCTTAATTTGGATGTTGGCTTAGATGATCTCAAGAGGGCTATATATCAAATTGATGGAGTGGAAATTGGTGTCTCATTCTTTTTGGGTTGTTTTGGGACAAAGCTTACGATGTACGTTAGACCATGTCATCGTCAACCACGTTTGAACACTTTTCTGGTTTGGAAATGTCTACGTAAAGGGCGGGGTTTTTAGAAGTTGGACAAAGTAAGCCAGTTTGTGTGCGCTTTGTAGTTTATAGTTTACTGGCAGCTTGACTGACCCTTGAAGCTATATTTTTTATTTTATAAATATTAGTAGAATTTTAAAATTAACAGTTTATACTCTTTATGTGAATGATTAAGATTATAAGTGTTCTGGTGATATTTGTGCTTATGATTACGATTAGGATGGTGACTATTGTGAATAAATGCTTGTAATCTATTATATTCACATGTTTATTTTCTAACATACGTCGTTGAATATGCATGTCTATGATTATATCAACATTTCTACATAAGTTTGTTATAAATTATGAAAGAAGAAATGATTATGAAAGGAGAAATGATTATGAAAGACAAGTTATGTCCTCTCTAAGGAAACTATTTCAGAAGATTGCTAATAACACACTTAAGCTACCGACGCCTGTCTTTTGATTGGGGCTCCTATCGGGGAGCGAATCCTTTGGGTCTTAGCATGATGTAGGTCACCTCAACGCCCTTGTTTGGCTTAGAGGGACACACAGAGGAGTAAAATCACATCATTGATTTATTGACTATGTCAAGTTTTCATATGTGGTTCGCTATCATGAATTTAGCTCAACTCCAATGTTATATGATGTATGTCCTCAAACGGTTGAAGATTTCTCAAGCATATTGAAGGGTAAAACATAAATAACGTATGTCCTTGGACGGTTGAAGCTTTCCCAATCATACTAAAGGATAAAACATAAAAAAGTGATAAATGACAGACATTCATCATGATATCATGCATGACATTTATTACTATCATGTGAATTTTATGTTACTGTTATGATTATTTTTGTTACTTTTGTTTATAAATGTGAATGTTTGGTTGGAGGAAAGACTAAGGAAACTTGTAACCGTTCTGGTTCAGATAAATAATTGAAATGAACTTTGATGTATGCCCACTTAGAAACCACTGAGAAAATTCAATTTCTCATTCGCATTTGGCTTTAGGTCTTGATGCTGCCAACTTGGATAGAGGGGTTGGACTTGGATCTAGGAGCTGCTCCCACTTCATGTTTCTGACCCAGTGGTTCCTCCACCACCTTCGCCCTCGCCCGTCGTGGCCCATGCCCCTTTCATAATCATTTCTTTTTTCATAATTTATAACACACTTACTTAGAAATGCCGATATAATCATAGGCATGCATATTCAACGACGTATGTTAGAAAATAAACATGTGAACATAATAGATTACAAGCATTTATTCACAATAGTTACCATCTTAATCGTAATCATAAGCACAAATATCGTCAGAACACTTATAATTTTAATCATTCACATAAAGAGTATAAACTGTTAATTTTAAAATTCTACTAATATTTATAAAATAAAAAATATAGCTTCAAGGGTCAGTCAAGCTGCCAGTAAACTATAAACTATAAAGCACACACAAACTGGCTTACTTTGTCCAACTTCTAAAACCCCCGCCCTTTACGTAGACATTTCCAAACCAGAAAAGTGTTCAAACGTGGTTGACGATGACGTGGTCTAACGTACATCGTAAGCTTTGTCCCAAAACAACCCAAAAAGAATGAATTCAAGGGGAATGGATTCTCCCATAATTAATTTTTATATGACAAGATTAGATGTAATCTCTTATCATCAATTTAAAATATGTGACTTATACATAATATAAGCAATAAAAAAAAATTATACATGATTTTATCATGTAAATATTACACATGAGAAGATTCATTCTCAAATACAAGTGTTCACTATTAAGATCCGTAGGTGAAAATTTTAGCTCTGCCCCAATTTCCAATTTTGATAAAAAAAATAAAATAAAATAATCATGTCCAACATTTACCAAAAGAGAAAGATAATGTCAAATAGCACTGGTTACATAAGATTTAGGATTAAAGCATTTAAAGGTTAAGGTAAGGATAATTGTTCAAGGCCACCGATTCATCCTCAATTATTAGTTCTGGGATGGGTCCTCCATTTGCTTCCTGAATAGTAAGTTCATAATAAAGTGAGTAAAAAGTGAAATATATATATATATATATAGATATATATATATATATTGTGCCCGAGATACATTCAGATTATGTTAGTATGATTGTTCCATTATTGTTACGTCTTTCGCTATCTATCGCTTTTAAAGAAAATAAAGTATTACTCTGTTTGACTCAGGTTTTTAAGCTCATAAGTTTTTTCTGTAAAAGTTCAAAATTTTCCATATTTTTTTAATTAAGTATTTATAAAATTAAGTTTAAAAATAAGTAAAAACTAAAACATGACAATTAGTAAGCATTAATTATGACTCAAGTGTAATTAGTTAGCTAAGGTATTACCCCCCCTTTTTCCTCCATCCTTTGCCGTGGTTGGATCTGGTGCGGTGAAGACTTCATACCTATGGTGGAAGAAGAAGAAAAAGAAGAACAGTGGAGTTGAGTGGTGCCATGAGGTCTTGTGGATCTATGATAAGGGTATTTTGGTCAAGTAATTAGTTTGTGGCAAAACATATGAATTTAATTCCTTTGTCAATTGAATTTCAAGACGTTATTTTATTCTAAATGAAGGAATGGAATTCCAATACACGAGAAAATTGAATTCCAAGGATTTTTAAACAGGCTATAAATGAAAAGATTAAATCTAATACGAACGAACAAAACAAACACAAATACACAACATAAAAAATTAAAGCCTACACCTTCACCACTTAAACACCTAATGAAACACCCTAGCTAACTGTTTACCCGTACGTAGTAAACAATACTCACTAGGTTGTTTTCTATCTGGGCAGAATACCTTAGTCCATTGTTATCTTTCGAAAATAGATGTTTAAGAAAATAGGGACCAATTTAAGCTTTTCATTTTACATTGCATAAATACTAAAATAGAGCTATGCGTTGGAAAGGATAAATATAACAAAGCGTATAACTGTAGGTTTATAAAGCATTCAATACATATCCAGATAGTCCATCATACCAAGTCACATAGTCGTATATACATAATAAGTAGAATATACATCACATGTACATAATCTAAATACTGAGTACATGACCCAGAGTACATAACATCATAATACATCAAAATACAAGGGCTGTGCCCTTGGCAGAAATCCTGACATCTAGCTATCCAGTCCATCTCCTGTCATGGCCGCTCATGGCTCTGCTG
>QANU01094686.1:7666-76769 GCA_003254905.1 Nissolia schottii | reverse complement strand
AGGAGTTTGAGAAGGAATTAAGATGATGGAAGCAGGAGATTATGGTGGTGGAAAGCTTTGGAATAGCTTTAGGTTATGAAAGCTTAGGAGAAAAGGAGTTTGGAAGAACTTTGATGTGTTTGGTGTGTGTGTTTCGTGGGGGATAGGGCTACTGTGGGTTATTAGTGGCCTTTGGCCTAGAGTATTTTTATTTTTCCTTGTATGGTTTTGGTCGTGTTCGTTCATTAACTATTTATGTCCGAATGTCCTAAAAATATTTCGGACATACCGTTGTGACCCAGTAATTTTTCTTAGTAATATTTACATCTTTGGCGAGATATTCTCGCATTATTTTCATATTAGTGTATTTTACAGACTCCTTTGAGTCATAATTAAATTCTAATAATACCTAATATTGACCCCGAACGTCCTCGGACGCCACGAGATCGCAAAATTATTATTTTTAGCTAATACGACAGGAATTAAATTAATATGTGAATTTTATTTTATTTTTATCTCATCTTTTCCTTATTAACATGTTCTTAATTATTTATTAAGTGACATTTTAATAACGGGCAAAAAGTCGGGTTGTTACACATATAATTCTTGTGTTTTCTCTCATACCAAGTGTTAAGAATAATACATATTATGTTTGATTTGATTTGATTTGATTGTGATTTATTTTTTGCCGTTGAGTTTTGGTCGTTGTGTTTTCAGCTTATAAATAGGCTCAACTTCTATTATAAATTAACTCAGACAACTCAGATAATACAATTGTTATTTCTCCGTTATCTATCTTTCTCCTATATTTTCTGGTATGCCATTTATCTGTTTTTCCACGATGTTTAACATGGTATCAGAGTCATGGCACCCTCCGTGAGCTATCTCGTCTTCGCCACTTCCACCTCCGCCGTGTAACACCCCTACTTTCAGCTTACGCTCTAATTGTAACACTGATTATAGGGTTGTTATCTGCTTGGCTGAGGTTACTTTTAGCCCCTACTTTTAGCTTGGAAAATATTTCTTACTCGAAAATACGGACCGTTTTGAAATTTTTCTCACATCCTTACTAGTTTACAAATTTAGAGCCATACGTGTCGATGAATTATACATAGATACAAGCGATAGAGTCCTATCAGACTTAAGCGTTACTATCCTAAGAAATAGATCTCCGTAATATTTTATATCATACATATATCATATATGTACAATCAATTGGTCCATAATACAACTGCACAGTTAAATAATAATATACTTTACATTTACCACACTTAGTCGCCAACGTCCTGCCTAGACCGTGTGACTGTCACACAATACATGTCACTAATCCTTGCTCAGCTTGCTTGTCGAACGGTAGCACTGGCTGCTCCTCGACGATGTCTCAGGGGCTTCTGCTACAGTAGAAGTGTTTGTCCTCGTTCCAAAGTAAGTCTGGGTCCTCGCAGTGTGTTACTGGTTCCTGCCTGGAATCATAACGAAGTGGGGGTGAGAACATTACGTCCCCAGTGGGGTCCTTCGGGGGATACCTATTCGTTTCACTTCAATTATGATTCCGCCGCTCAGGGGTCTCTAAGTGTCGACTCATACTAATACCCCTACTGATTATTATCCATACTAGGCCTGAGCAGCTTTATCTAATTACTAGGTGATCGTGGGGAATCTAATCTTGCTTAACCTAGTTACTGAATCTCGTGCTTTCTAACTTAGACCGTCAGGGCCTAGTGATACTGCATCACGTACCCACATTCTTCTACTCAAGATGTCACCTCGTGACGTTCGTTACATATAGACATCCTTGCACATATATGTATACATACTGCATTCATCAAGAAATCTTTAATGCATTTCTGGGGAAAGGGGTTCTCTTACACGCCTGTGGCTGCGTCCTTTTCTTCGCTACTGGATGCCCTTACCCCCTTGCTGACTGCGGGACCGTCGTCCCTCATACAGCCGCAACTTCTTGCAACCACTCAACTGATAGAATGGCGGGAGTGTACCCTAGTGATAGCAATGGCAGGCGAGGGCTCGCTTGTCCACGTCTGGGGGACAAGATCTCTCTTTTTCTTTCTCTGTCCACGTCTGGGGGAGAGTCCTCCGCCACGTCTGGGGGCATAGGTTGCTCACCACAACTAGGGGTGCGCCTGATGCCACGTCTGGGGGATCCTTTCGCCACGTCTGGGGGCGTTACTTACACCACGTCTGGGGGTGTACTTACTCGTCTTTTAAATGTCATAACATAAAAGCGCAAGCATTCCTTACTTTCTTTTCTCTCGTCCGGGTGGAAACCAGCGTTCAGATCTTTATCTGCGTATCANGAATAAATGCTTGTAATCTATTATATTCACATGTTTATTTTCTAACATACGTCGTTGAATATGCATGTCTATGATTATATCAACATTTCTACATAAGTTTGTTATAAATTATGAAAGAAGAAATGATTATGAAAGGAGAAATGATTATGAAAGACAAGTTATGTCCTCTCTAAGGAAACTATTTCAGAAGATTGCTAATAACACACTTAAGCTACCGACGCCTGTCTTTTGATTGGGGCTCCTATCGGGGAGCGAATTCTTTGGGTCGTAGCATGATGTAGGTCACCTCAACGCCCTTGTTTGGCTTAGAGGGACACACAGAGGAGTAAAATCACATCATTGATTTATTGATCATGTCAAGTTTTCATATGTGGTTCGCTATCATGAATTTAGCTCAACGCCAATGTTATATGATGTATGTCCTCAAACGGTTGAAGATTTCTCAGGCATATTGAAGGGTAAAACAAAAATAACGTATGTCCTTGGACAGTTGAAGCTTTCCCAATCATACTAAAGGATAAAACATAAAAAAGTGATAACGGACGGACATTCATCATGATATCATGCATGACATTTATTACTATCATGTGAATTTTATGTTACTATTATGATTATTTTTGTTACTTTTGTTTATAAATGTGAATGTTTGGTTGGAGGAAAGACTAAGGAAACTTGTAACCGTTCAGGTTCAGATAAATAATTGAAATGAACTTTGATGTATGCTCACTTAGAAACCACTGAGAAAATTCAATTTCTTATACCCTTCGCATTTGGTTTTAGGTCTCGATGCTGCCAGCATGGATAGTGGGGTTGGGACCTCATGACATCTTGAGCATCAGGATTGACCCCATTTGGGGTGTAGTCGTGGTGGTCGATGCCCACATGACGACGTACGAGATAGCGGTCTAGGAGCTGCTCCCACTTCATGTTTCTGACCCAGTGGTTCCTCCACCACCTTCGCCATCGCCTGTCGTGGCCCATGCCTTCGTAGCCAAAGAGAGTTTCCACATATCTAATTATTCTCCAAGATCCTGTGCTACCCGGTTGGTTGCTGCGTGGGAGAGTGGTTATCATCATCGTCATCCTATCTGCATCCTTTCTGACAATGAGAAGGAGACCTCATTTGGTCCTACTAGAAATTCAGATCCCGAGGAGGATCCAGAGGAGGCCTTGGTACATCAGTTTCGTGGCCCTCCTTGTCGCACTGGTAACACACAGAGATATCGCAAGATGTTCAGTATTCGACTGAAGAGTGCGATATTATAGACTTTCCTTTAGGTTACGGGCCAAGACAGTATTTCCCTCTTGATGACACTTTAGCGATTTGAGTGTACTAGTTGGTTGTGATATATGTCTTGCTCAGTTATCCTTTCTTTTTGTTATTATTGGATTCTATTTATGTATTTTTGTTACTGCCTAGTATGATGAGCAAGCTTNGGGGGGTGTTTTCGGTTCTTGGGAGGTGAAAGAGGGTGGCAAGAATGCTTGCTTTCTTGGAGACAAAGTGGTGTTCTTGGAGCTTGGCTTGAGGTGTGGTTATGGAGGCTTGGAGAAGATGAAAATTTCTTTGAGATTTTTGGGGGAGAGCTCGGTGTTGGAGAGCTGAAGTGGAGAGAAGATTAATTGATTTCTAGGATTTAATTAAATGTAATGAATAGTGGGAGGTATGGGCATGGGTATGGTTTATGATGTGAGAATGTATGGTGATGAGATGTTTGGAAGCTTAATTTAAGAGATATTTTTTACCCAAAAACCCCTTCAAAACCGTGCAGCCCTTCACCATGCAGCTGCTGAGATTTTATTTTCTCCCGGTCCCGGTTCGCTCGTGTTTTATCGCTCGCAGTCTCGGTGCGTCGCGCACGGTCGTCCGAAAAATATTCCGTTTGAACGGTCGCGATCCCCTAATTCCTACCTACCTAAGGGTATTAATATTTAAAGGTGTTTGTGAATTTCTCTCCGGGAGATTATTTTCACGGACACCGTTTTGCGTGTAAAATTTCATCGGCGAACAACGACTGTTCGGTTGTCTGCCGAATTTTCTACTGTGACACGTCTAAATTCCTAGGGATATTTTAACTAAAATTTTCCATCTTAATTCTCTAATCATGCTTAGAAAATTAATTAATTATTTATGTTTACGAATATTTCTCTAAGGAAAAAATCGGGATGTTACACGCCGCTACTCCTCCATTCTTCATGTTGCCTAACGCTGCCTCTGTGTAGTATCCGATGTTGCATATCGCTGCTTCCGTGCAGTCTTCAATGTTTTTCATAATCGTTGCCTCCGTGCAGTCTCCGATGTTAGCTATCGCTGCTTTCGTGCAGTTTCCGATGTTGCCTATCGCTGCCGTTGTCGCTGCCTCCATGCAGTCTCCGATGTTGCCTATTGCTGCCTCTGTGCAGCCCCCGATGTTTTTCGAACAAGTCCTTGGCACCGCTCTTTTTTTCCCTTAACAACCTTTGCTTGTAACAAGCTGAAAGCTTATGGAGCTTTAGCTTGAGGGAGGGTGTTGAATAATATATATTATGTTTGATTTGATTGTGATTTGTTTTTTGCCGTTATGTTTTCAACCTATAAATAGGCTCACCTTCTATTGTGAATTAACTCAGACAACTCAGATAATACAATTGTGTTATTTCCTAAAAATAAAAAAATCAAATCAAATCAAACATAATATATATTATTCTTACCACATAGATATGGGAACTATGTTGCTGATTGTTTATCTCGTTGTGCTATTAATATTGTTGACAATCAATTCTCTAATCCTTCAAAGAAGGAAGAATTTAAAAGGTGGATACTAAATAGTTATTTATATATTGGGAAAATAAATGTTCATATTCATTAAATATATTTCCAGTTACTTGATCGGAAATGAGACAATTGGTGATGAATTAATAGAAGTTAATTAGAAAATTAATTTATTGATCAAGAATTAATTAATAGGCTGCGTGAAATGAGGGAGAATAAAATTTTGTTAGATACTTAGTTCCAAGTAGTGACATTATGTAAATATCTTATTGACCATCACAGCTTCCTTAACTTTATCTGTTTGATTATACATTTGTAGTATAATAAACTATATTATAATCTGGGTGTAAAGCATATAAACTTGCTTACTTTTGGACAACTTCTGAGAATCCTTCCCCTTTACTTTAGCAATTTCCAAACCATAAAAGTCATCATACGTGGTTGACAAGGAAATCGTCTAAATAGTAGGTCCTTAGACTTGTCTCTGAAACCAAGAAGAATGAATACACATTTTGGAACCATATTATAAGCTAGGTTAACTAGACACACCAATTTCCACTCCAATCCTCCTTTAAGTATATTATAATTTAGAACTAGTCATATCACCTATGTGATTGGGAACCATTAAGCAATACATATAAGCTAAAGCTGAAAGTTGAAACACCAATTTCCACTCCATCAATTTGATATATAGCCCTCTTGAGATCATCTAAGCCAACATCCAAATTAAGATTCATTACTGAAAAATTTTAGCACCACCCCAATTTCCAATATTGATCAAAATTAATCATGTCCAACATTTACCAAAAGAGGAAGATAATGTCAAATAACACTGCAATTATATCAACAGTGGCATCTGTTGCAGCCTCAGCTATGTTGATTCGGAGCATTTCCAACGAGGTCATCCCTCATGAGGTTATGAACTTCTTCCACACCCAACTCAGCGATCTCAGGCGCTATCTCTTCTCATCAGAACTCACCATTGTGATTGAAGAGTTCCAAGGGATGACAAGGAACCAAGTGTATGAGGCTGCAGAGGCCTATCTGGGCAACAAGGCCACCCTCTCTGCTGCTCAAAGGGTCAAAGCTAGGAAATCTAAGGATGATAAGAAGCTATCATTTGTTGTAGATAAAAATGAAGAGGTTTTTGATGATTTTGAAGGAGTTGAGGTTAGGTGGAAACTTAGATGTGAGTATGTTGAATCGACCAATGATATGAATGGAAATTCGAGGTCAGAATTAAGATCCTATGAGCTTAGATTTCACAAGAAGAACAAGGAGATGATCTTGAATTCTTATTTGCCATATTTGTTGGAGACATCAAAGGCTATAAAAGAAGAGAACATGGCAGTGAAGCTTCACACAATTGAGCATGGATATTGGAGTGGACACGTGGTGAATTTCGGCCACCCCATGACATTCAAGACACTTGCAATTGATGCCGAGCTGAAGAGGGAAGTGTTGGAAGATTTGGACAAGTTTGTGAAGGGGAAAGAGTTCTACAAGAAAACTGGGAAGGCTTGGAAGAGAGGGTACCTTCTTTATGGCCCTCCTGGGACAGGCAAATCAAGCCTCATTGCAGCAATGGCCAATCATCTCAACTATGACATCTATGACTTGGATCTCACCTCTGTTTATTCCAACATGGACTTGAAGACTCTGGTCATTGGCATGTCCAACCGTTCCATACTTGTCATAGAGGACATTGACTGCACCATAAAGCTCCCTAACCGAGTAGAAGATCAGGAAGCAGATACAAACGATCATGATTATAAGGTTCGTGATTTTTGTTTCAATACATAAATTCATCTTAAAATTTTGCTACAAATTTTAATACCCAAGAGGCATAGGGTCTAGGTAGGGCAGAAGTGCACAATCTTATTTATTCCTTTAAGGAGAGAGACTGTTATGAGATCTGAACCCGTGACCTTCAGGTCACAAGACAATAACATTAGCGTTGCACCAAAGCTCTCTCTCACCAAAATGTTAAATTAGATTAAATCTAAAGGATGATTACATAGATTAATTTTTTTTGACGTAGTTCAACACACAAATCTATCTGTTGTGTCTTGAATGATTGTTCAATGTTCGTGAGAAAGTGAGAAAGGGTCATAGTTTTTTGGTACGTGTCAAAATTAAAACAAGTTGAGAACATCATATCAGCAAGACCTTATGAATGATGACATAATTTTTAGTTTTATCTGATGTTTGCTTATGATTATTATTACTATTTATTTTCAGCAGGTGACACTTTCAGGTCTATTGAATGCAATAGATGGTCTATGGTCATGCTGTGGTGAGGAGAGGATCGTTGTTTTCACAACCAATCACAAGGAAAGGCTTGACCCTGCTCTATTGAGGCCTGGAAGGATGGACATGCACATTCACTTGTCCTATTGCACCTTTTCTGCCTTTCAGCAGTTGGCATTCAACTACCTTGGAATCTCACAGCATAAACTCTTTGAAGAGATTGAAGGGCTTCTGGGACAAGTGCAAGTGACTCCTGCAGAGATTGCTGGAGAGCTAACAAAGAGCATTGATGCTCAAGACCCCCTCCAAGACCTTGTCCAATTCCTCCGCAACAAGAAACTGATGCCGGTGCTTTGGGAGAGTGACCATGAAGATCGGTCACGAGAAGCTGGCTCGCAAAGCTCCCGTACTCGGACACGAAGGGGTGCTTTCCGTGGAAGGGGCCGTGGAAGGGTCTTATACCATGGAAGGTTCTTTCACCATCGAAGTGGCCGTGGGAGGTGGTAAGATAGTTTATCAAGTTTTGCATATGATGAATGTTTTAGAGATCGAAGAGCATTGAAGTGAGGATTGAAGCGTCTCGAAGGAGGGCAGGTGCCGAAAGGCTTGTGAAGCACCCACTTCTACGAATCGGTCATGAAGACCACACACCATGATCCTTGGGCCCTTGTAACCAAGAAATTAATACATGATTATGGAGTATTAAATGAATTGTGATTATAGCAAAAACAATAAATTTGCACCTTTAGTTGATTATTGACCTTGACGTATGAAAGTAAGACCTTTCATTAGTTCAGGTTTACAAGAAATTTTCTTAGAAATAAAACATTAAAACTATGTAATTACTCAAATGAACCAATTTTAAAGTTGTTTTCAAAATAAGTCAATTACCTATAAAGGGAGACGGTTCAAATTGATTCTTGTAATAAAAAAAAAATTAATAGGAGCCAATTCAAATTGTGACTCATAAAGGAATTTATTTGAATCAGTTCCTTTGAGAGTTTTATATAAAGGAGCTGATTGAAAACGACTCATTCACAATTCTAACTATATTTCTTCGATTCATGGATGAGTACCAGATTAAGAAGAGGAAAACGAAAAGTGGACTATAGCCTATTTCACAACTATTTCGGTGATATGGAATGCTAGGAACAAGTGTATTTTTGAAAATAAATCGTTCACTATGGATGAAGTCTTAGCTATTGCAAAATACTGGTCTAATTTGTAGTATGAGAAATGCAAATGAGGAAAATAGCCTATGGTTTGGTGGAGTGTGTTAGTAGTACCAAATTTCACTTTTCCTTGATGGTCATGCCGAAGGGGAAGATTGGATTTATGGGATTGATGCACTTCCACCCAACTCAGGTGCTGTCTGAGTCGGGGTCTTATTAGTCTTTTATTTCCAAGTCAAGTGAGCTTGGCCTAGAGGTTAAAAGGCCCTGTGAGGTTTTCGAATGAAGATTGCAGTTTTGTCAATTTGGATCAGTGAACACTAAAAGGGCTTGCGTGTGTGCAGTTGAAAGACAAGTAAATATAAGAGTGAATGAGGCAAGTGGTTGGCATGTACTGTGGACATTTTGTTCTATGTAGTGCAGGAAGTGATTACAGGTAAAACTAATGAGATCAATAAGGCATGATGAAAAACTACATATTGTGGTAGATCATGAATATTCCCTATGAAAGAAGAGCTAATTGCTACATATTTTGGATCTTTCTTGTTTTGAAATATAAAGAGTTGGTCGCTGCCTGCGGTGTTGAGATATAATTGTCTATGTGTTTTATTGTGATGCAATTGTTTTTTCTGGTTGTATTCTGTTGTTAGAGTCTTGAATTGTAATGTACTCTTGTCTTAATTAGGGAGGGTCGGTAGCTCCCCCCCAAATTTAGGGTTTCTCCCATTGGGCTTTCCTTGGGGGTTTTTAGTGAGGCATTCCCATGCCATTTTGCGATGGCTTTTCGATCTCTATAACGGAGATCATTTTTACCTTTCTTGGTGAAAGAAAATCTGATCAAAACTTATATAATACAAAAAAAAGACAAATTTTGTTATTGAACTTGAATGTTAGTTCAAATGAGTATTTTATTGAACTTAAAAGTTAGCTAGATTTATAGAGTTATTGTAGATTTATAAGGTATATGTAAATTTTTTGGGTAGATTGTTAAGAAGGAGTATTTTATTGAGCTACAATGTTAGATCCATAGAGTTTTAGGGAACTTGAATGATATAGTTGTCAATTAATTTATGGATTTCACTTTTATGAATTATTTGAAGTCACTTTTGTGTAATTATTCTGAATACCCTTTTTTTTTATGTATTTTGTAGGCTCGTGTGTTGGAGATTCGACGATATCGTAGTTTTCATGAGCCGCATCCCCTGATGGAGCAGGGACTGCTAGCGACTAGATTTTGGGATTTTGTGCGCATCCTGCTAGCATTCCAGTACGACAGGGCATTAGTCAATGCCCTAGTAGAGAGGTGGCGTTCTGAGACCCACACTTTTCATCTGCCACATGCAGAGTGCATGGTCACACTATAGGACATTGCAGTGATACTCGACCTTTTCTTCAAAGGTCGGGTTGTTACCAGATGGACATTTGATTGGGTCAGTCACTTTAACGGCAGGAGTCAGTGGGCGTTGTGTGAGGAGCTTCTCAGAGAAAGTCCCCCACAACAGTCCAGACAGGGGCTAGTGTCTACTTGAAGTGGGTCCAGATCGTGTTAACGATTATACCGATAGGTGCAGGCAGACAAGCTGACAATTTTGTGATTCACCCAGGCATACATTATGTTCATGATTAGAGGGTTCCTATTGTGTGACAAATTGGGGAACCGAGAGCACCTGAAGTTTTTCCCACTACTTGAGGACTTGACGGAGATGTGAACATACAACTGGGGCTTAGCAGTCCTAGAAACTTTGTATCGGGAGTTGTGTCGTGCTACCAAATTCACCGTGACTGAGTTTGGAGGTTGTGCAGTGCTGCTTATCTGCTGGCCATGAATGAGAATGACCTAGCTAACCGGTCCCATTGGACTTATTATGTTCCCGTTGGTTGCAGGGTATGCACAATAAATGTTTTAGTTTATTTTTTTATCTGATGAATATTAATGTATTTGAATTATTAATTTCTAACATGAAATTGTATTTTTGTTGGGCAGGTGACATGATGTTAAGATAATCACTAAGCCAATGAGGGAGGATCGACTGGTTGCTTATCGTGGTCAGCGTGACTAGCTTGGCGTATACGGGGTAAGCCAAACAAATTATCTTTCTATGTTTCCAATTATCAATTCATTTATGATACATTCGTTCTATGGTTGAGAATAAAATATGTTTTATTTTAACTTTACAGTTTATTTGGACGTTGTATAATGAGAATTTCGTGAATGTGGCAATACCTGAGTGGGTATACGATAAGCAGGCGATATAGGCATCAAACACCGCCATTATCTGCTTCGCCATCATTGAGTGGCACCATGTGGACCGTGTGGTCCGATAGTTCGGTGGTGCCCAGCAGATACCCCGAATGTTGATTGATATCAATTGCCTGCACTCGAAGGACGCCAAGGGGGCTGAGGGGGACTGATTGGCATGTATTTCGTGCCAAATGGCACGAGGCTTGGGATACGGGCGTAGATAGGGTAGTGTCATACTCCCTTTCTGCAGACTCTAGGCCCTCCCCTAGTACTTTTTGTAGTATGGGGCATCGTCGCAAAGGTTTCTATAGTTTGTTGTGAAGGACATTAAGCCAGAGCTAAGGGAGTTGTCAGCAAATGTTCCTGACGAGGCTCCCCCAGCGCCAACTCTAGTTGCAATCCCGAATCTCGTTCCTGACCAATGTACACTACTAGTTGGGATGAGGGGAGGGATACGTGCATCTCAGCGGCAGTACGAAGACCCTGATGACTTTGATATCAAGGACTCCAATATTCCGATGGATGACAAGCCTGAGCCTCCCAATAGCAGTAGCAACCATATGCAGATGCCGACGTGGATGACGAGTCGACCAAGCTCGCGCCCCCTAACAGCAGTCATATTCTTCTAGTAGTCACTATTCAGGAGGGCAAGCGTCGATGGAGTTTTGGCAACACCAGGAGCCATATCTTGGATTTTTCGTTGCGTCTGCTTTTTATGCTTCGGGTTAAGTTGACACTGGGTTATCTTTAGGAGTTTTCTCACCGGATTAGTAGACTCCAGTGGGCAACGATGATGTCTATCGACCTCAAGCACACACCCCAGCTGCATAACAGTGGGAGGACAGGTTCATAGGGTCCGACGCGAATATTGAGCAAATTCAATGCCTCTTGCTGCTACTATCCCCCACATTAGGTGCTAGTGTTGGGCCCAATGCTCCTCCCTCGACACGACTACTATGGAGTGGGATCTTCTTGGTGCCTTGGAGCAAACAACATCTCCTCCATAGTTTTCACTAGGATCACAAGGTGAAGATAAGACCCAGGGGGAGCTCAACAACAAGATTCACGCCGCTCGAATCGTCCGAGGCGCACGCCAACATGTCACATGAGCAAAAAATATCATGTCCCAAGAGATCGACACCATGATGCGCCCGGAGTTATTTTGGTTTTGTATATACTGTATGTAACTTTATGTAATTATTTGTATAATTTTATGTGTGTAACTTAACTTATGTATGTTACTTTATTATATAATTCATTTCGTCGGATTTGTTACTTCTTTATGACTAATTTGTTTATGTATGAATAAAGAATAAAGTTTGTAACAACTAAACAAAAAGCAACATAACAAGTAATAATAAAATGTATCCATAAACAGGTCATAAACACACATACCATACGTTAACGAAACCTTACTTTTCTTCTAAAGAATGATGTTAGTAACAACAACTTAACAAAAAGCAACGTAACAATTAACAAATCATTAATAAAACACATTCATAAACAGGTATAAACACGCACATCATACAATGAAACCTTATTTTTCTCCTGAAACTTGGTACACAGTAAGAAAATTTGTTTTTTGGATTTTGCTCCCAAATGAGTCAATTCAAATCAACTCCTTTAGGAGTCAATTCAAGGAGTTGATTTGAATTAACTATTGCATAAAAAGAAAAAAGTAAAACAAGAATCGATTTAAATCGACTTCCTTTATAAATAAATTAATTTATTTTGGGAACAACTTTGAAATTGATTCATTTAAGTAATTGCATAATTTTAATGTTTTATTTCTGAAAATTTTCCGGTTTACAAAGTATGTTGACCTGTTCAGGGTTCTTCACTTTTGGAAATTTCAGGTTTATTTCACTTCTATTGGCTTGCAAGTTGCAACTTGCAATTTGCAACTTTCTGAGGTGAAAGAAAAGGCTCTATTGTGTTTTTACCAATTCTTTCATGGATAAATTTTATGTGACACATAAACCTTAACATAAAAAAAATTCTCTTATTTTTACCCCCATACCAAACACACCTTATCCTGAAAATGATTAGGTTCAAAGTATGATCCTAACTTCTTAAGATTAATGTTGGCTCATTATGACATAATATTCAAGGGCCAACCTTCAAGAGCACGAACTGATTTAATTTTTATAACTGAATGTGTGGAATCAGCATGTATTCCAATACCAAACAAATGGTGTTGTTACTGTTACAGAACCATAAATAATAAGACTAACCAACAATAGCATAAAAATGAAGAAGCAGTTGATTCAAATTTGCTCTCAAGATAAAAACAATAGCTCAAAGTTGACAAGGTGCATCATCCATATTGAGGACGCTTCACTACAAGTGTAGAAAAACATGCTTGTAATCAACACATCAATCTCATAGTTATTATGACATTGCGATGAATTAGCGGCCAACCTCATCGTCATCTTGACCACTCCTGGTCGTGCTTTCCAATTTTTGGTCATCTGAAATGGAAATTAAGATAATTTAACCAATTAAACGAAAGAATAACATACAAAAAATTAGGGATAGTTTCCCCAATTAACCAATTAAGATAATTTCCTCGTTTTCATTTTCTGTGTTTTCATTTTCTGTTTTCAGCTTATTTCTTGTTTTTGGAGATTTTGTGAAGACAATAATGAAAATAGAAAAGGAAAAACAGAAAACAGAATTTTCTTGATTTCACTTTTTTCTTCACAAAATCTTAAAAAGCAGGTAACTTGCTGAAAATGGGAAATGAAAACACAAACCAATCAGACCCTAAAAGTCTGTTGCAGCTCAAAAGACAGACTGCATAATATGTCTTACCGCGATCTTCTGGGGTATCAGAAGTCCATAAAGCTAGATTGTCTCTTAACAGCTGCATAATCAAGGTACTGTCCTTGTAAGAATCCTCATTCAGGGTATCCAGCTCGGAAACAGCATCATCAAAGGCTTGCTTTGCAAGGTGGCAGGCCCTGAAAGCAAGTTACACAAAATAAGGATCTGCTCCCACTCTTTTTTTTCTCTCATAAGCACAACTATTTCCGCATACCTTTCAGTTGAATTCATTATCTCATAATAAAACACTGAGAAATTTAGAGCCAGACCCAATCGGATAGGATTTGTAGGTGGTAATTCACTCTCAGCAGTTGTGGAAGCAGCCTGCAAAGAACCATAACTCAATAGTTGAAACCTTCAGTGCTGGAAACTTGGAAGTTTTCGCCACTAACACAAATAACTTAAAATACTACAATGTTGAGGAATAAGAAAAAGAACCAGTAGTAGTAGAGTAGCATAACATGAAAAGCTGGTGCAAACTTGAATGACATACTATTGGTAATAAGCAACAGAAGTTTCCAAACTTTAAATATAAGGAAGGCTATTCAACGAATTTGGAAAAATAGAAGACAGCAATAAAGAATTGGCCTCATCAAAAGGAACTCCATTAGTCATGTTGCCAATCTTCTCATATGTCAAGATTGATGAATGAAGCTACAAAAAATTTCCAATCATAACAGATTCAACTCAATGTGCCAAAAACTTAATTAGTTTATAATTCTTAACCGCGAATCCCGACATAAGGAGTATATATTTTGTTCAATGCTCTTAATTTAAATAGGTGAAACTGTAAGCATAACAAGAAAAAAGGTAACACATTCAATGGCTTCTTCAATCAAAAAATTGAATAGGGAATTACAAGAATAATCAAGCTCAAGGATATAGAGGAAAATGGGCCTCTAATGGATGTGAATCTTTGACAAGGGTACATGTAATGCTATAGTGCTAAATTTAGAACATAGCAGTGCATCAGCAATCATGATTACCAACTCTGTAACCCAATTTTTCCAGATAAGACGTTAAAAGCTGTCACTAGCATAATAATATGAAAATTTGGCAGGGAATTGTCACTGCCACCTACGAAGGGATACTTGGTACATGGGCGACAAGAGCAATGTGAGCAGGCCAGGAAGGGTGATCCGATAAAGAATAGATAAGATGGTGCAGAGCGGGTATGAAGAACATTCTACGAGCCAAGCCCATTGCAAAAGCAGGCATGAAGAAAGGAGAGAGTATCCTCGAGGCAAGGCGGATGGATGGAAGAACAATACTCTGGTGTGTGAGGTGAAACCAATTTGGAACAAAGAGAAGCTTCAAGTGGGAGACTAAAAGGTTAGAGAATAAAAATATAGAGAAAACCAAGTCTACAACATTGTATCGGGAGCCAGTGTGAAACTAGTGTATTCTTCTAAGAGATTTCGAGAGCAACACATTGCTCTGAACTTGTAATATTCATTTGAAGTAATGTCATATTCAGAGAGATCCTATCATTACTAGTTCTTTGTTGGTTCATCATAAGCTATTGTTATTGTATCACATTATTATTCTGTTTGCTGGTTTGTCCCTAGTACTATATTGATGCAATTTCACGTCTCGTTGCGAGTATTGGACTAATTCATGAGATAGTTTAATTACATAACAGCTAATCCTATATAAGCAGAGCAAAGAAATGTTCAGATATACTTTTAAAGCCCTAATGAAAGTCATGGCAACCTACTGATGCAATGTTGCGAAAGGATCACAATTTTCCTGATACATTACAAGAATGTGAAGCTTTCCCTTCAACTAATAAACACCATCCACATTTTGTGCTAACAAAGAAAATACGAAAGTTCACCCCAACCTTGTCAAGTGAATACCTGATATGCTTTAAGTGACTGATCAGCCACCTCTTTCTTCTCATCACCGGCTTTGAATTCCGCTAAATACCGGTAATAATCTCCTTTCCTGCATCCAATCCAAAACTCAGGAAAAATGGTCTAAACTACCAGAATCTGACACACTACAAACAATACATGACCACACAAACACACAACAAAATTCAAGATAACAATGCATACATACATCTTATAGTAAAACACTGTGGACTCGGCAACGGTAGTGGATGGGATAAGATGCTCATCCAAGACTATCATAATGTCACTGCAGATTTTGGAGAGCTCCAGCTCCACCTTCTTCATGTATTCCCTTATGCGCTTGGCGTTGAGCTCGTTCCCTTTCGACTCCTCCTTCTGCTCTATCTTTGAAAGGATCCTCCACGAAGCCCTCCTTGAACCCACCACGTTCTTGTAACCCACAGAGAACAAGTTCCTCTCTTCCACGCTTAGCTCAACGTCCAGCTTCGCCACCTTCTTCATGGAATCCACCATTTCTGCAACAGCCACCACCACCCCCAACTTTCCCACATTAATCAAACTTCAAAGAATCCAATCTTTTCTATTTTCATCGCAAATGATCATGTGAGCATGTAAAAAAGTGAAGTAGCAGAAGGTGAAAAAAAAATGTGAACTTGTTAGCAAAATTTGATACTTTATCAGAAGAAGATAATTTTTCTGGAGAGTAAGAGAAAATGGGTAGTCGCAAAAGGTGCTGAAAACGCAATTGAAAAGTGGAGAATGAAGCTAAAAATTAAGGAATCAGAAACAGTTATCATAGAGAGAGAGAGAGAGAAACCATCGTAGCGTTCAGCTTGTTCAGCTAGCTTGGCTGTGTAGACGAAGTTCTCACGGTCGTCGGAAGTGGAAGCCATGGTGGTTGTTGTTGTTGTTGCTGATCCGAGGCTGAATGGAATGAACCTGTTTTCTCTGCGGCTCCACGATCTCTCTCTGCTCACAGTGGCGTGGTTAGAGAGAGAGAGAGAGAGAGAGAAAGAGACAAAAAAGAGTGAGAGAGAGGAACCAAACAAGTGGAAGGGAAAAGGGCGAAAAAGGTAGATACGTCTTTTCTCTGTTTTTGTTTATATTATTTTTACATCACACAAATTAAGTAAGATTTGCATGGCATAAAAATAAACATTATAAAATTTAACCTTCACAAAATTTATGTAAATCCCAATTTCCTCCGTGTTCAAATTAGATAAAAGTATGGGTAATTTAGTACTTTGCTTCCTCACAATTAATTATTAAATTCATTTTTATAGAAACTCGCATCATCATCTCTCTCAGTTGTTGTACACGCGTTTCTGCTCCTTCAACCTTTCTCACCCTTCACCGGCGACAACGGGCGTGAAAAACGCTGTAAACAGAGCGTGAGAAGAGAAGGAATCGTGAGAAAATTTTTGCTTGCTGTTGGGCGCGTGAGGCTTCAAGAGGGAGAAGATGTGAGACAAAAAATAGGAGTTAACAATTAATTGTGAGGAAGCAAAATACCAAATTGCCCATACTAAAGATCTGGTTTAAATAAGGAGGGGTTGAGCTTTTTGACCAACCCATATGTGAATGAAGCTAATCTCTAAATGGAGCATGTGGAGGTTAACAAACCTTTTACAAAATAGGTTTACAATTTATTCCTAATTTTTTTGTTTTAAAAGTGATAGTTTTTTAATATTATCTTTTATTTCTCTTTATATGTTATAGAGCACTTTAATTAAATTAAATAATGGTACTTAAGTAAATTTATCCTTTAAATTACTCTTGATTTTGAGTTTCTAAATATCAGAGTATTGTGCCAGAATGACACTTAAAATGGATTGGAAGAAGTAGTAGTATGCACGTTACTTTAGCCAAAATGACACTTAAAATGGATTGGAGAGAGTAGTAGTGCATAAATGTAAGAGAGTGTGTTAATAGGGGTATAGTAAGAGCAAAAAATAGTTAATGTGATATAAATTTAGAAAGTTGACAAGTATTTGGAAAAGGAAAAGTCTCGGTATACACTCAATATGTATCCATTGTACAACCAACAGACCTTTGTACATATTGTTGGTTTCATTGAATACGGTCTCTCCCACGAGCTTTTTTTTCGCAATCATGGTCTCACTCGTGTCATTCTCATTCAGGAACCCTCGCGTTACTTTCCTTCTCAGCTTGCAATTCCCACTCCATCAACTCGTGATTCTCACTCCATCATCTCGCAATTCACACTCCATCATCTTCATTCTTCATCGTATCTCATCGACTTGCATCATCACTGTTCTTCACATTTTTCATTCATAATTGTCATCCTTATTCTCCATTAGTCAACACCGAATGTAGAACTACATGAAGATACTGATGAGGGATTTGATTTATTGTTAAAATCTAGTTGAATTGTTGTTTTGAGAGGTCGATTAATAGTTAATTCAAAAGTTTGTTTGAAATGTATGTGAATGTCTGTTTGGATGGATTGCCTTGTTTCTTAGTCATTTGCTATGAATTTTTGAAACTATTAGAATGTTTGTTTATTCTTGCTCAAAAGTTTGCTTATGGGCTTTTCAAAAGTTTGGTTATGTGTCCCTGAATAGTCATGGTAGATGTATTGAGATCTTGTTCAAATGTTGTTGCAATGAACTTGTGGATTAAAACATTATTTGTATGCGATTACTCAAAAGTTTGCTTATGAATTTTGAAAAGTTTGCTTACATGTGTCTAAATGCTTGCTTAGATGGCCACAAAAGTTTTCATGTATTATACTAAAATTTGTTTATTCTTATTCAAATATTTGTTTATGGCAGCCCAAAAGTTTGTTTACATATGTATGAATGTTTGTTTACTCTCTTCTAAAATCTTTACATGTGATTGAGTTAAAAATTTGTCTAAAGTTTGTTTCATAATTTAATTTTCATAATTGTTTGATGTACTTGAAGACTTCCTCATTGTCCTCGAGACCTCCTTTTTCCTTGGTGCCGGTTCTACATCAAGACCAAACAAACACTAATAAGAACATAAATAATCATTCTCATTCTAACGAAGAACCAATTGAAATTATACACAATCTCTATAAACAGAACAAACAAACAATTAAACACAAATAAACAAACTATTAAATGGGCATAATATGATAAGCAAACAACACAACTAAGGAAATACAAACAAACAATGAGAAGTAGATAAGTAAAGAGGTGGCACTAAGAAAACATTGTAGCGAAAGTAAACAAACATATTGAGACACATGAACAAACAATGTAATAAAAGTAAAAAAAAAAATTATTTAGACACATGAACAAACACTAAGAACATAATAAAGTCCAAAATGCAAGATAAACTAATATACATATGAACAAACACTGTGAATCCAATGAACAAACTTTATCATACAAGTAAACAAACATACAGATACACAAACAAACACATAAAAGAATGATAAACAAACATATACACATATGAACAAACAATGACAGATAAGTAATCAAACATTCAAAGACAAATCCATCACAAACTTACTTGCAAATAAATAAACCCCAAAATAAACAAGCTCATTTTCACATGCCTAACGAATTTAAACCCTAAACAAACTTTTCTTGCAATATTTTGAAAAAAAAGGTGAAGCAAACTCAAACCCTAAAATTGAAATTTAGTTAAAGATCAAACAATCCCTAAAATGGATGCTCTAACTAGGTCGTCCAAGATAATTTGTTTGCTGCTGATTTGTCATCGTCTTCTCTTCGAGTTCTCTCTTCTCCTCACGTTCTCCACTTGTTGGTTCTCTGCTTTTGGTTGTGAGCAAGGTTTGAATTGTGTGAGAGAGAGGCGCGGGTTAGTGTTTTGCGTGAGTGGGATGCACTTATTTAGTATTGGTGAGTGAGAGTGAGCGGTTGAGAGAGGAGTGAGTGGTTTAATTAGTAGGAGCATGTAGGGGCCAGTTAGTCTATTTTTGTTTGGTGGTTGTGCGGTGTAACAATTTGTAGTGTACACATAACACCATTTTTTTTGTAAAAATACTAAAATAAAAATGTGGACATGTAAATAAAATAGAGTGTTTGTTTATGTGTTTTATAATGTTTGTTTCTCTATTACATACACAAATATATATACATGTTTAATATCACTCGTTCATATATTTAATAATATTTATTTATTTTTATTTTATAACGTTTGTTTCATGTGTATACAACCATGTCAATCTTTTCAGATAGAAATATGAAGATTCTTTTAAGGTTTTGTGGATTTATAGGTGACCGGCATTTACCGGTGACGCAGAGAAAGGGTGGAGAGGAGGGACCCATAAAGGGTGGGACCCGCGTGCCATGGTTGAGCATATAAGAACGGTTGTTGTATCACTGCCAATCGGTGTGCCACGTGGGGTACGTATGTGTCTAATCAGAATGAGTGTTATGTATAGATATTTGGAGGTTGAGAGATTGGAATTGGACTTATTAGGTAGGTGTCAAAATTCCAAAAGAATTTTTTTTTTGTTTGAAGGTAAACTAGTTTCTGTAAGTGACATTAATTTTTAATTTGGTTTTTACGTAATCTTATTAGATTAATTTGTATCTATTAACGGTGTAAAGAGTTTTACATTTACATATAATTATAAGTTGTTGTTTAGATAATTTTGAAATTGTAGAGAGAAGGCTTTTATTTATGTAACAACACATAATTAAATAATAATATAAAACTCTTTTACAATACAAATTATTTTTTTTTGGTAGGCAGTCCCTATTCATTAATTAATCATTTGTAAAGAAATATTTACGGTCAACTATAGCATAAATTTATTAATTGATTATACTGTTTTTTTACGTGTTAATAGATCATTCTACGTAGTTAAAGTATCATTTGATTATTATTTTACTTGTTTAATTATTTATAATATGTCAAATGATAGATAGGTGAAATGTGAACAATTAATCTTCTTGTCTAACTACAAGGAGATCATGATCTTCAGTCTCCAAACTCTAGCAATCTCTACTGAAAGATGAAAAGTTGTTGATAAATTAAGTGGATAACAAAGTTTCATTTCTTTTCAATAATTTAAAACTGCTCAAACTCTCAAAAGATAGGAGTTAAAGAGGGTATATCAACCCAACCAAAAATAAAGAAGAAATGTATACTCAACATCAGCAACCCTTTGAGAGCACACTTTGAAAACAACACTCTACTCCAAGGGCACATATTATCCATTATTGCTACCCTGAAATTAAAATTCAAAATTATACTGTTTAACAACAAAAATATAACTTGAAGGTCTTTTCAATGTTTTAAAAACTAAAACTAAACTACATTAAATCCTTAGTGAAAACAAATCAACCATGAATTTAGTTATGTTTTTTCTTTCCCTAATAATTACTCCCTGGAGTAATGCTTAGAAGACTCAATTCATGAGCCTAAAAATACACTTTGATAAATGACATTTAAAATTTTTAAGTTACAAAATAGAAAATAAAATATTAAATGTTATTCATTAAAATTTGTAAGTTATTTTTTAGGCTCATGAATTAAGTTTTCCAATCATTTCTCTTGCTCCTTGTTATGTTATTTACTTTAATTTCAATTAAATCATTCATTTACTTTAATGACCTAATTAAATCATAACTTGTGTTAATGTAGACTTGAAATGATGATTCAAGACCTAAAAACAGATTGTTTTCTTGGATAAATAACGAAGGGTGCGTTTGGAATCAAATTAGATGAAAAATGATTTGAATTGAATTGATTTGAATTGTAAATTAATTACCATATTTGAAACCAATTACATAATATGATAATATAATTAATTTATAAATCAATTATCATGTTTGGAATTTATTAAAACATGAATTGATTTCATTTTGGCAGTTTGATTTACATTTTTATCCTTATTAAAATAAAAATTGAAACTTTTTTAAAAATAATTTTTTGAAAAAATGTATTTTTCAATATATATATATATATATATATATATATATATATTTCGATTTATTTTTTTTGAAAAAATATATTTTTTGGAAAAAAGTTTTTAAAAATATTTTTTCCATTTTTTTTGGAATTTTTAAAAAATTTATTTTTTTAAAAATTATTTTTAGAAAAAATCATTTTTTGGTAATTTTTTTAAATTTTTTTTGGAATTTTTTATTTGAAAAATATATCTTTCAAAAAAAATTAGGATTAAAATAATCTTTTATAATAATAAGTTTGATTTGACGAACATGATAGAGTTTGTAAATTTAGTTAGTTGAATAGAGACAAGATAATCTTTTATATTAAAATAAATTCAATTTCAAACAAATCATTACAAAAGTGATAGAATTTCTAATATAAGCAATTTGAATTTCCATGATAAATTTAAAAAATCAAATTAATTCCCTTTTCTTAATGTACTAAACATAAGAATTGATTTGCAAATCAAATCATTTCCCATCTTGTTTGATTCCAAACGCACCAGAAGAGAATAATTATTACAATTAGTTCAATTTGTAAGGCATGCAAATCATGGCGAGTAAAGGTAAATTGCTTTAATGGTAAAGCAAACCTAATTTTGTACACTTTGACGAGGACGTGTACGGTTGATTGATATAACTTTCGGTTCTTGTTCAGTTTTAAGTGCCAAATTTTATTGTTTTATTTACTGCCTAAAGCATTTTACATATGGAGTTGAGGATCTTGATCCTTTTAGATATGGTTAGGGTGTAGTTGAAAATTTGAAATAGGTAATGAGTGCGTGTTTGTGTAATATGTTTTTGCACTTCAAACTGTTTTTTGTTTCTTCTAGCACAATCACATATCTTAGTACCTGTTTAAAATAACAACTGCACGTCTACTTTCTTTGTCTTAATTCCAAAAGTATATTGATGCACATAATGTGTCAGCTTATGCAACATTGGAAATTTTCACAATATGAGCTCCTAATTTGAGTTGATGTTTCTGCCTATCACCTATTTGAGTTGGACATTGTGACACTAATTATGGTAGCCAGGTGGGATAGAAGTATCAATCTAAGCTTTATTATTCATTGAGTAATTTGTGTTATCCACATCAGAAGTTGAAAGAGACGTTTCTTGAAGCCTACATTGAACTTAACAAAGACCATACTTTTATTATGATCTATTTGCCAGTTCATTACTGAATGTACGAATGAAGAGCCTGCCCTATCATGAATTGAATCACCAAGCAAACTTCCCATTTTCAAGTCAAACATGAATTGAATCAGTGGATAACTACCAAGATTGAAGCTGAACGTTAGAGTCTGTAGAATATCTAGTGTCACAAATTGCATAAGCATATTTCTTCTACTAAATCAAATAAATTCAATTACAAGGGAGGTAAATCCTACATGGTAGTGTCTAACAAAAATGGTTTTTCTTGAAAATGCTACATTTTCATTGACAAGTGTTCTGGATTAGTTACAAAATAAATGCTACAAAAAAGAAATTGTAACCTACCACATTCAAGGCCTATTTAACCCCCAAAATCATTTTGGTATTCTTTCAAGCAGCTTATACATGCCAAAAGCATTCTTCTTTGGCCAAAGATAAGGGATGAAAAAGGACCTATGCAAAGCTGGTGAGAGCTCCCTATCCAGATAAGGCAATGCAGCAACAACCTGAAATAGATACAATATCCAAACAATTAAAAGAAGAGATTTTGCAGTCAATATGGGAAACTCCAAGAATGACTTTTACCTCCCATGTTGACAAGTCACTTCCACGGGTAAGGTACGGCCGCTTTAGCTGCAGCTCGACAAGGAAAGTACAAGCATCGATATCATGGAGCTGCAACATCAATGCTAGTCACTAGTCAGAGTTTCCTCCTAACAAAAATCAAAACAGTTAAAGAAATGAAACTTATATAAGCAGTTAAAGAAGGCATACAAATTGCTTTTCTGATGCCTTGTTCTTATCGTTAAAATATGGGGGTGCTGCTGCAGTTCCACCTAGGGTAGTATTAAATTGGAAGGGAAGAAGACCTCGGAACCCATCGTCAATCCATTGAACTTGTCCCACATAATCAGGGATGAAAAATGATGATGGAAAGCGATGCCATTCACTTCCAACACAAAGTACAGAACCTGCAATATCATGGAGTGAAATGATACATAATTCTGATGTTCTTGTCCTTCTAAAGACATGACACATAACAAAAACTCTATCCATACACGATTAAGAAACAAAGGCACAAAAGAATTGACCCTAACCATTTTCTGCATATTTATGTTGCTCTAAAATCTTGTAAACCTCCAAGGGAGCTGAGTAGCCATGGATCAGAGAAAATGTACGAGCATGAGAAGCATATAGTATAAGGCCAAGAACCACAGGTCTCAGAACTTTGGCTATCTGCATATTTAGTAAGAATGAAACCCAGAATTTATTTATTGCTTGCATGTCAGATATAAAAGATAGAATCCAAATAAATGATAATCGCACCTTCACTAATATTGAACTATCGTATGGATTGTGTTTGTCACGGAAAAGATCAGGGAAGCTGTCAATGACAGCTGAAGCAGCAACACAAATAAGTGGATATATTGGGTAAAGGAACCTACATGTAAAATGCACGTAGGAAGACCCCCAATAAAATTAAAAAAAAAAAAACCAGTTATTCATGTTAGTGTAACCATCGATTTTCTAATACCACAAATATGAAAAACCATGACTAATTCACTCAAATGCAAAAGCTGATGGAATGATACTGAGTACCCTATCCATTATCAAATAAACTCCCATTTCCAAAATGAAGCAATGTTGGAGATTACCAAATATAGTAGGTAGGTAGACTTGTATGCATCAAACCTAGTAGAAGTAAGAAATCAATATCCATTTCAATCTCATAACACTGACTATTATGATATACATGGTTTGTGTACATTGGCAAGTGTATAGAAAATGTTTTTCTGAGATAGCACAGTATGATTAATTCGTGACAGAAGATCAGGTGAAAATTTTGCCGAACCTTTCTTCTTTATGTGGCTGCAAAGACATAAATCCCAGCCAAATATACATAGGAGATACCACAATGAGCAGGTCTGGAGCATATTTCTTCTTTGCAATAGGCAAAATCCCCAAGAACAGCAGAGCAAGAACGAAACAGAAGTTGAAATTGTTGAATCCATTCCTCAGATAAAAAAGGGGACCTTCAGTCCCGTAAAGATGGCTTTCACCACCTCCAGCTACATTGTATATCAGAAGATTCAAGACAGATGAAGTCCATCTCCCATAATAGTAAAAGTCAATAACTATTGACAATGCCTGTAAAAAATTTAATATGTTACCATCTCAAGGGTATGAAGATTAACAACATAATAAGATGCACGCATAACTACATATTATAAACAACATTAGATGATATACACATATTACAGGCCATAGAAGATGAATGACAGGAAAAAGTGAAAAATAAAATCTAACTTACAAGAATAATAACTGATGTGACAGCCCCAGAAATAAATGCCTGTTTGAATTTTCTGTGTAAAGAATAAAGCGTAACTGGAAGGAAAGCCAAGATCGAGAATGGCCAGCCAAGTATTACACCAATAGCAGCAACAGCAACGGCTGCAGCAGGTTTATCAAGAAGAAATAAACCTGATGCCAGAGACATCGCATACATAGAAAACGAACTTGGCAAGAAACCTAGAGACAACAAACAATTGGTAAAGATGAATTTTGAAGTCCCACGTCTCAAACTGGAAAACTGAATCTTGAAATATATAATACCAGGTCAACCTTTAAGGTTGAGAATAATTGTCAAAGACAGTTTAAGCATGATTACAAGAGAATAATGATAGTATGATATCAAAATTTGTATAACAAGAAAAAGAAAAAAAGGAGCCAGAGGTTCACTTACTTGTACTAGCAAAGAAACACCCACTGGTTAAGCACAACATAGCAAGTGCATACATAGCAAGTCGTCTTCCATACTTTCTGGAAAGAGCTACCACGAGAACTGTTTCTGTTGCAACAGAGAGAAGGCCGAGAAAGAACCTCACAGCATAGAATACTCTCACCTGCAGCAAGTAAAGACAATGGTGACAATATGACAAGCACAAGCATGAACATCAGTAGTTAATCAATAAGCACAACTTGAATCTTACTTTTTCGTCACTAAACAACCATGAAGCTGGTCGACCCACGATTTCATGAAACAAAAGATACAAATATGACCGAAGAGCAAACTGTGAACTGCAACATGCATACATCACTTGTCAAATATCAAGCAGAAATATAGACTAGAGCTATTTAAATCTTCTTCTCAGTTATTTAGAAGAGCACAATCTTTTATATATGTGTTTCTTTTACTTCTTTAATTCACTCATTGCAATTTCTAGATTAAACCAGATAAGGGCATCATCAAACTGTTCTTTTTCATTGAACTTCCTCTTCCTCCTCACTACTACCTACTTACATATAAATAACCAAAATCAAAACATTTTCGCGTCTCCCATCACCCATCTTCACAATAATAAACCGCCAAGATCTTCCCAAACCCCAGAAGGACCACACACAATTTACTTGAATGAAAAAACAACATACTATTATTAATTTTGAGTCATTGCTAGGATTTGAATGCAAAACATAGTCCATGACAAAACACTATGGCGTGGTCTAATGAGTGTAGCCAACTCCACGCAGTGGAATCAAATTGATATCTAACATGCNACAACCCACTATTCACTGCAAAATCCAAAACCATCACCAACAGAAAAACAGACCTAACAACAAACGAAGATCACAAAGACAGAGAGAAAGAGATTGTGAGTGATTGCACCTGTATTCCCATGTCTGGAAGCCAGTTTTGTAGAGAAGGTAATGAAGTGGTTCCCAGTAATTGAAGACCTCATCACAGTCATGGATGATGTTGGAGGTGGCGCTCATGTACCTCAGCAACCCAAGACCTACAACCGCCACCACCCACCCCAACCCTTTCTCCTCCTCCTCCTCCTCCTCTCCGCGGTCCGATTCCCGGTGAGGCTTGTCGACCTTCGTGTACTGCGGTGACTGCGGCGGCGAAGGGTCGGACGGCTGAGGGCGCCTCTGCCGCACCGCAATGGCCGCCATCAATTCCTGAACTTTTGAAATGGGGAATGGAAGAAAGATGAAAATGAAATTGTTACCTTTGTGTTTCAAAAGAATGAGATAAGAGATTGAAAAAAAAAAATAATGAAACTAACCCCTTTGGTTCTTCGATTCGACCTCTTTCTTCCTCCCAAAGCAAGTTCTTCACTTTTCTTTTCTTTTCATTTTTCTAGTTCTCTGTAGCTGCTTTTTCTGTGTAACGTTTCTTTTTTTCTTTCTTTTTTGTTTTACTTTTAATTTAGGATTTATTTTTCTGGGAAAGAGAGTGTTTAGTCATCTGTATCACATTAAATGATAATTTGAAATGTGAGTTAATTTCTTAGGCAAAATAAGGACATCAAACACTTCTCCCACAAAATTTCATGTACTTAACTTGTAATCATGCGTTAGGGCAATATTTATTATGCTTACCCTTTTGCTAGATAATACTATGAAAACACTATGGTCTATGAAAAACACTATGATTTGCAATGGGCATGGATAGATGTAAGAATCTCACAGAATCTAATTCTTCTCTTTTGTCTTTCTTCTCGTGTTTTATTTTGTTTTCCTCTAATAGGAGCCTCTCTTAGGCAATATTGGCGGTTTCTTTAACTGCTTTTGCCACAAGAAAGGATTCTTTCACAGTTGCTTAGCAATCATATCATACCAAAGTTTTTTTTATTTTTTATCATTGTTTCCTAAATGTTTGTGATGATGTCATTGCTTTATAGAAGATCAATGATGGAGATCCGTGACTTGCATGAAGACTGAATGTTTCAAAGGGGAAAAATAAAGCAAAAAAGAGATAATCACAGGAAACTTGCAAATAAATCTTCCAGTTTCAAGATTTTGTGATCTTTCGAGCGTGAGCATTAAATCATGTGATGCTTCCTATCTTAGTAATATAACTAACTGCATGTGATGCAAAAATCTTATATAGTGGAGTCTTATATACTGGCCTACACTCAATTGTACCAAACCACTCTCCTTAAATGATGTTAAGAAAAGTATCTTTGTACTGATACAAACATATACAAGAACAACTTCGCTGAATTGATTTCAAGTTATTAGGTATTTGTTCTCCTTAAACAAAATCTCCGATTCAACTTTAGTGAATGAAGAAAATCAACACTAAGAGAATCTTGCTCCTATAATAGGTCGACGCGACTCGAACCAAATTAGTTAGGATTCAATAAATTGCAGATAGTTAAGAAAATAAAAAGTACAGGAACTAATGCACGCATAATTTCCGCATAGAAAACAATAATAATCAGTTTCATTGACTCATTTTGTGTGGTAGCTGGCCTAGACCACCCGGCCATATTGTATTTATACAGCAAAGTAAGGAAACATGATAACATTAAAAAGCTGCTATAAGAACAAAATACAAAAGGCAGAGTTTTGGCGTGTGTAACTAGACTTTATGATTTCTGAACACACTTGAGGTGAGGAAACACCACCAAATACAAGGGAAGAAGATAAAAGTAGAAAAAGGCAGTAACACAAGATTTTTCAACCAGTGTTCTGCATGCCAGCAGCAATACCCTTCATGGTCAGAATGAGGGTGTCCTCCAACCCGGGCGCATATTCGCTTGTTGGGTTCAACGTGACGAGTTCATCGGCCGGCTTGCTTATGTCCACTGACTCTTTCGAGATGTGGGGGCGCGCCTTCACATCAAAGTTTGGATCCCTAATGCGTTTCAGCGTGTAGGCTTGGAACACATTGAGGGTGGTAATGTAGGAATCACGCAGCCGGAGCCTTTGCTTCAAGTAGGGGTCACCTTCAAGAAGATCCTTGTGTGCAGCCACCTAACCGATTACAGCATAAAACGAAAAAATCAGCTTGTGAAATCACTAACCAGTCATGTTCTTAGGTGCTGTCAGGATGCCAGTTCAATATTTCACAATTCATGATGTAGTTTGACATTTTGTTAATTTTTCATGGAGGCTAGTTTAGTGAGATTCACTATTGCTTCAACTTTTTGTCGCTTTACATTTCACCTAAAATTAGGCAAAGTTCCCCAAATGCAAGTTTGAGAGTAGAAAATGATAATTTTTCACTAGAAAGGATTAGACAAAACTAACAATAAATCAAAAAGTTAGACAACTAGAAAGTTTGTTGAGTGTGCTTTTCTCTCAATTTTGAAAGATACACAAGTTCTTTTAAACAAAAGCATTTTTTGGGGAATGAGTTCATCTAAAAGCTATGTCACAAGGTACCTGAAGTAGTAGTTTCTTGGTTTCTTCATACTTGCTCCTCAACTGCTCCCCAAATGGCCACAGGTCCTTTGAAACAAGGAGCCTATCATTCAGAGCAGCTATCCCGGGATCTCCCTTGGCAAACACCATTTCCACTAAATCAATGGTGACCCTAAAAAAAGGCCATTGATTGTACATCTCTTGCAGCATGTGGAGATTCCTAACATCCTTCTCAATAACCTGCTTAAACGCCGCTCCGAAGCCTAGCCATACCGGGAGATGGAACCTTGTCTGTGTCCATGCAAAGATCCAAGGTATTGCACGAAGCGTTTCGATGCCTCCACTCGGCCTTCTCTTCGCTGGTCTACTTCCAATGTTCATCCTGCCATACTCCAACTCAGGTGTAGCCTGCATGTTGCAAGGTTAACAATTATTGTAACATAACTAACATTTAAATGTCACCACATTTTACTTGGCAATGAAAATTTGATGACTTTGTTAAATAATCTTACCAGGCGAAAATACTCAACGAATCGCGGTTCCTTGAACACAATGGATCGGTATTCCTCTGTAGCAATGACAGCCATCTGATCCATCAGGGCGCGCCATTCCGGTTTCGGTGAAATCGGGGGATTCATTCCGTGTTCTAGTGTAGCAGCGGTGAACCTTTGAAGTGTTCTAAAGCACAAGTGCTGCTCCCCAAATGACTGCTCAATAACCTCACCTTGGACTGTCACGCGAAGCGATCCGTGGACTGTGTCCGGAGGTTGTGAGAGGATAGCAAGGTGAGTAGGCCCACCTCCTCTTCCAACAGTCCCACCGCGACCGTGGAACATGGTTAGCTTGACACCAAAGTCCTTGGCTACCTTTATAAGCTCTTCTTGAGCCTTATATAGCTGCCATGCTGCCGAGAACCTACCGGCATCTTTTCCTGAATCCGAGTACCCAATCATGACTTCTTGCTTCCCATTGATCCTATTCCTGTACCAATCTATCGAAAACAAGCGAGCCAAAGCAGCAGGAGCAGCCTCAAGATCAGCCAGCTTCTCAAACAAAGGGACCACTCTCAATGGACTTTTGATGTGGCATTCGCGCTGCAGAAGCTCAACTGCCAGCACATCAGACGGCGCAGTCGCCATTGATATGATATAGGCCCCAAAGTTGTCTGCTGGAAGCTCTGCTATGACATGAAATGTCTCCAAAACGTCTTTGATCTCTTCAGTCTGGGGAAGGTCAGGTCCAAACAGCGGCCGTTTGCCGGTCAGCTCAGACAGGAGCCACTCCTGTCGCTTTTCCTCAGACCATTCCTGGTAGGATCCAATTTCCAGATGTTTGGTAATGGCATCCATCACATCCGTGTGACGATCCGACTCTTGCCTGATGTCGAGCCTTACCAGTGACAGTCCAAAGGTGGAGACTTGCCTCAAGAAATCAAGAAGGCTTCCATCGGCAATCGCCCGATCACCACAAGCGCAGAGTGATCTGTAACACAGCTCAAGAGGTTCCAGGAACTGGATGAATATAAACACTAGTTAGTTAGTATCTCCATGGTCAAAAAATAGAGATATCCCATGACAAATTAAATTGGTCAACTGTTGCATAACTATGTTGCAAAAGAAACAGCTAGCAAAATTTAAGAAAACAAAATATGCTTTTAGTGCTAAGGAGGCCTTAAGAGAATTTCAGAAGCTAAAGTTGGCAGCTGAACTGTTTCTAGTTGTTAACAAGAAAACCAAAAGAAAACATGGATATACCTCCTCAACATTGGTGAAAGTTACTTCTTCTGGAATGTCAGAGTACCCATGAGCAAGCAAATGGCGAGAACGCTCCCGAGTCTGATACAGCCTATCCCTTACATAACCCAGTATCACGCGATATGGCTCATTATTAGGGATCTTTTTCCAAAATTCTGCATCATGAAGAAATACAAGAGTATAAAAAAAAGGTGAACAAATCAAACCCTTTTTTTTGCAATTTTTATAACTGGACACTAAGTAGACAACAGTTTATTCCACTTCAATGTAGCCTTGTATAGATTCATGGTTTATACTTTATAGGTAATGACACCTATCCCCCCCAATGTTTAGAAGAGTCTGGTAACCACCTATGTAGTGTTTTGCAACTTCATCTTTCTTGGATGACCTGTGAAGTTCTTCAGCGCGAACACGTAGCTCATCGTTGCAGCGCCACATAGACAGCTACAGAAACAGGAAGGGATATCAGCAAAAATGATGCCAGAGTAATAAACTATCATCCACAACGATCACGTAAAAAGATTGCAGGATGGAGAGCTATGAATTACTTCAAACATAAGATCTTCTATCTGGGAATAATACAAATTAGCAGCCATCATTCTAGCCAGTAAGCAAACATCCCTTGTCACTTCAGGAGTCACTCTTGGATTACCTGCATTATAGTGAAAGTCAAACACAGATTAGAAACACAGATTAGAGGCATATGATCTTGATCTTCTACAACTTCCATTAACAGACAAGGAGCAGCCCTGTTAAAATAACTGAAATCGTTTAAATTAAGTAATCGAGACTCATAATTGAACTCTGAAAGCCTAGTGTTCTTGCTGAACTCTTCATTATGTCAACAAACTGGTTCTCGCATAGAATAAATTTCTCCAACCCGAATGGTTATGATAGTTTGAGAAAGAAAGTTACTAGCTGAACCAATTACATGCTTGAAATCTTACATGACAAAATGTTGAATATATTTTAGAGCAAACCGTATACCGGCAAATCACATTAGATAATGTTTTTGTATCACAAATAAGAATCATACCATCACGATCACCGCCCATCCAAGATGAAAATTGAATAAGAGGAGCGTTATAAGGGACACGCTCATTGATCCCTATATTCTTCAAAGCTGTATCCACACGGCGCAGGAATTTGGGGATGCCCATCCAGATTGTCTCATGGAAGTAGCTCATCCCTGCTCTCATCTCATCTTGTGGTGTTGGAGGGGTCCTCTTGATTTCGTCTGTACGGAATGCAGCTTGAATCTAACACAAACAGAAGTAGCAAAAGAAAACTATTAGAAACACCATTAGACTCACTTGAGCCTCTTTCTCTTTTTATCCTTTAATACTTTCTAATATGCAGAACAACTTCAAACAAAGGCATTAATATGATAAAGAAAACTATAGAAAGGAGTTTTAGGGAGAAAAAAAATTGTCCTGTGTGTTAGGTACAAATAATATTTTCAGCATGGACTAGGCAAAATTTCTCTTTTTCTCCGTTGTAAAAATGTTTGTCCATGTGCAACATCTCGGCATTAAGAAGAATAAGCCCTCCTTTCAATCGACTATTACGGCTTGAATGTCAACAATTTAAACTATAAGTACCTTAGGAGTGGTGTGATTTGTTTGTACTATTAAAAGGAGACAGGTTCAGAAAAATGGAATCATAAAAAATCAATTTTGGCTGCCATTGCTGACTTGACTATACCAAAGGTACTTATCCTTTATCAAACAGCATATAAATTATAAGTTGACTTGAGTGTACAAATTGTCATTTTATATCTAAGAAGACCATGGCATACTTCAACTAAAGCTGACTAAAAAGAGAGGAATGGAAACTATTGCATCAGAAACATCATGTGTTTTTTAATCTGACAAGAACTGAACACAAGGGCAAACACTAGCAACCAAAAAATTAAAAAGGTAATGGTAGAATTTTTTAAGTTTGGCAAAGTATCAAACAAGATCCAAATGGTTTTGACACACCTCTCTCTGTAGAGCCTCATCAAGCTCCTGCTTATCATCAGGAGTGATGTCTTTGGCATGCAATTGAGATAAGCAATTCCGAATCCTGTAAAAGTAAAGGCAAAGAATAAAGGTCAGTTTCATAACTGTGCAACAATTTTTTTTTCTCAAAATAAATAAATAAAAAGCAAAAGAAATAGACAAAAAGGAAGAACTGAAGCCAAAAAAAATACTAATTTTTTCTTTTCGACAAACCTTGCATGCTTTTGAAGCAATGATCTACGAACGGATTGAGTAGGATGAGCAGTGAGAACCAGATCAACAGTCTGGTTCTTCAGCGCGTCGAAAACTTCCTGGGGTGACTTCTTCAAGTTAAACACAAGTTTCTTGAGGGTTTCTTCGATGTCCGACTCGGTGGTTGCATTGGCCTCATCAGCGAAATCCCCCTTCTTCAACTTGTTCCTCCGGCGCCGAGCAATCTGGACCTCTTCGGCCAAGTTGGCCAAGTTAAGCATGTGCGAGAAGGACTTGGCGACGACAATGGAGTCCCCAGCATCCAAGCTAGTTACCACGTTTCCGAGTTCTTCCAGTTTCTTAGGGTCATGCTTCCCTTCATACTCAGCAGAAAGCTCATACACTTCTTGAACCTGCACAAGAACATTTTAATCATCACTGTGAATCAGTTTTCCCGGCTCAGAATGTTATGAGAAATGAAATAACACATAAAATCTGGCACATTTGGAAGACTAAAAAATCAGCTAAGTAGAATATTTGATCATATATTCCATGATTGTCTCCTTAGAGGCAAGCCAATACATATTCAAAGTATTCACCATAAAACTAAAAAACAATCACTATTCACTATTTACTATGCATCAGATCAATGAATATTTCCCCCCCATAGTTTCCTTTATGCAAAGGTAGTTCTGGTTTGCTACAAGAACATACCAAAAGTCCTGTTTCCTTGAAACTTTTCCAAACCCCCTAGTACCCAAAATCTGTCAATACAATTTGAAAGTTCCATGATGTTTCTCACTAAAAGCCAATCATATTAGACTTATCACAACAAAAATTGAGACATTTGAGACCAAAAGTTCTGTTTCCTTAAAAACCTTTCCAAAGTAAAAATTGACCTGACCTAGTACTCCAAATCCGTCAATACAATTGACAGTGAATAACCAAACCAAATCACACAAAACCAATCAAACAAAGTATTCTGAAGACTTCAAAAATCAGTGATATGGGGTCTCGGAAAAGAAAAAACTCACAGTTTCCCTCAGATCCTCTCCATGTAAATCCTGAAGTATATCAAGGAACCGATCCAGAAGTAGAGCATCATACTCAATCAATTTGTCATCCTCACTCACTTTAGCTGGTGCCAGTTGCCTCAGCTGTGCATCAATTGATGCCATCTTCTCCAAGTTCCTGTTTGCCATTGCTATGCTCTTACCCTTTCACTCTCTGAACATCAAAAAATGAAAAAAAAAAAATAGTATTAAAAAAAAACAACCAAAAGGGTCTCACCACAATGATCAAAAACCAGAGCCCACTTACAAAAGATTTAATTTTTTATAAGAAAAAGCACACCAAAACAAACTAAACTATGAAGAAGGGGCTAGATCAAAACAACATCCATAGATTTTTTTTCCCCTCCCCCAAGCATCCCCAAAGAATCTGGAGATGTTGACATCTACGATTTTGATGGGTGGATTATGGATTACACGTGTAAAGATACGATATGCTGCTTCTTCTACTACAACAACAACAACAACATGAAAAGAAGGAAAAAAAAAAAAAAAGTTGCAAACATATAAACGTGTAACAAAAAGCACATGACTTTTTATTGCATGATCCCGTGATGGACCCAAAACATGCCGTACCTGTGAGAAGGGCCAGTTAGATAGATACGAGGAAGAAGAAGATAACAAGTGAAAGAGGGAAGATGGGGTCAGAAGAAGAAGGAGACGATGATAGATTAGGAAGAGAAGAGTGGGCGATTTATTATGTGCCAAAATGATGTAGCACTTGCTGTCCTTATATAGAGAAAAAGAAGTAAGGACGTTTGTTTGTTACATACACTCTACACAAACAAAACTTAAAAGGTTTTTCTTCTTTTTTTAGTTTTTATTGGACAAACTTAATCATTATATAATTTAAAATGTTTTATATGATTATTTAATCATAGATTGTTATATCAATTAGAATAATTAAATTTTAAGGATTAATTAAGTTTTTACTTCCGTTAAAATTAAAAGGTTTGATTTTAGTCCCTCAGTAAAAGTTTTAGTACCTGTAAATTTTGAAAGTTTGATTTTAATTCCTATGTAAAATCAAACTTCTAAATTTTATAGGGACTAAAACTTTTACTGAGGAATTAAAATCAAACTTTTTTAATTTTACAAGAATTAAAATTTTAATTAACCCTAATTTTAAACTCATTTTATCAAAAGTTTCATAAATAGTAACATACAGTGGAATGATATTGTAAAATTATTTTAATACTCTTTTTCAAATTTCTGGTGAGGTGAATCTAACCATTATTCCATGAGAAGGAATATGCTTCCAGTTTTCAAAGATTCGCCCCTTTCTGATTCGTTGGTAGTTTAGACATCTTTTTTCAGTTTTGCGAGGCCTAATTATTATCGTATCTTTCGATAAAACAACATAGCTTCTAATTTGTTTCTTAAAATAAAATAAATATTTGACAAAATATCTAAAAGTAAATCAGTAAATTTGTTTTAAAGTTGATAAAAGTCAATTAAATTAATTCTTAAAAAAGATTAATTTAACTAACGCCTAAAATACTAAGTGTCTTTTGGATCATAAAACTCATCCCACCTTGCCCCATTGCCATCCCTAATTAGGGCCAAGGTTTAGATCTCTCTCTCTTTTATTTTTTTTAGTCAATGTCTTGTTTGTCTCCTCACCATTATTAATGAGAATAAAATAGTTCCTTATTATTTGAACGGGACACATTAGTCTTTTACTATATAAAAAAAAGGCGGACACATTAATCTCTCAATTAATTTATATCTTTTTAACTTGTCCAAAATGCACTTGTAAACAATTAATTGGTTGGGTTGGTTTCATTAATCCTACATTGACATAAAATGATGCCATTTTACTATAATTCTAACTCAAAATTTGACTTTAACATAGAAAATGAAACAATATAGACGGCAGAGACATAGAAATCGCAAAGACGTAAGACAAAAAAAAAGGGGTGCACACTTGCATCAAAACAATACCATTTTATACTAGAATCGAGTTAATAAAATCAACTCAATGAATTAATAGTCTGTGTATATTTTATACAAATTAAAAAATTATGAGTTAAACGAGAGATTATTTTATCCCCTTAAAAAATGGTGAGGGGAAAACCGGGCATTCACTTTTTCGTTTTTAACACCAATTTTCCTACCTCATCTCATTACAAGGTGAATTTTTTATAAGATGGAAAAATATATTAATCTGTCCATTTATGTATCAAAAAGAAATCTTTCCGTTTAATGTCAATTAAACACATCAAACTTTCAATCAAAACATTAATCAAATTAAACCTAACTTTAAAGTTGGTTTCTTTATTTATTGGCCGGGAGCCTGGGACCATGAAATTTGTCAGAATAAATTTTGTTAAACATTTGGTTAAAGTGTATTCAACTAATTTGAAATATGTACCGTACTCATTAAAAAAAAGTATTAGAATTTATACAAAGTATCATCCTATTTAAATTGACTTAAAAAATATTTATTTTAATTATTTTTTTAAGTATAATTTTCGTTTTAAAAGATTTAGTTTATAATTACAAGATGATTTTTACTAAAAATCACACCTTCTTTCACTTTTTTTAGAAGTAGAACCTTTCAAACTTTAGAAGAAGAAAAAGTGGTATTTTACACTATTTTTGACAAAGTACTTTTTTAAAATTATATTTTAACGCTTTTTTACTTTTGTAAAAAAATGATTTTTTAGAAGCCAATCTAAACAGGTCATATAAGTTATAACTACCAGTTAAGGCCACTTTTAGTGTACAATATATATTTTGACACACACACACACACACACATATAATTTGTACATCTCAAATACATCCAACATATAATCAGTGTATGTTATTGATACAAAATAGACTAGTCTTTCAATATTCTCTCTTCTTCCTCACCCTCCCTCTATTTCAAACCCTGAACACATCTCTACTCTTCCATTCTCTCTCTTCTTCAATATTCGCTCTCTTATTCCCCACTCTTCCTTAGATCGTTTCAACAGAGAACACAAACAACATCAGGGAGGGTTGAGCGCAATGGTTGCATGGCAAGTCACGACGTTGGTGGAAATTGCACTGCAGTGTGTACAGGGGTTATGGTTTCGGGGGCGCTGGCTTGCAGTGGTTATGGAGGATTCAACCCAATTTGGTTTCATCTTCATTTCACCAATCTTCACATGGTTTTATTCTCTGATTAATTTTGTCTTTGTTTTCATCTTCATCACTCAAGAACATTGTTTTATGAATTTAGTATTGTTAATTTTTGTAATGGATATTGTTTATTTCTCTGTTTTTTTAATAATTTTTTCTCTATTTTATAATGTTTTGTTCTCTGTTTTGTAAAGTTTGCTTCTTTATTTTGTAGTCTTTATTTCTCTGCATTATAATTGTTGGTATCTCTATTTTGTAATGTTTGTTTATTTCTCTATACTACAATATTGGCTTCTTTGATTTGAATTTTTTTTCTCTGACAAAAAAGTTGGCTTCTCATTCAATCAGGTTCTGTGTTGTTGTTCTGCTTCGTTATTGCTTTTCTTCGATCTGCCTCGTTAGGAGATGTGAATGACAAAGGATGAGAAAATGAAGGGACGAGAGAGGGAGAAATGTGGTGGAGGCACACGCAAAGTGGAGAATGAATGTTAATTGTGTGTGGGACCCACATTTAAGCCTATTTAAGTATGTTGGTTCCATGTTGGATGTACATTATGTGTACAAATAGCGGGATTGTTTTAAATTCCTTAACAACTAAAAAAAAGCTCCATTCAATTTTTTTTAAAAAAAACCTCTAAATTTTAATATATTTTATTCAAAATTACTATCACCTACATAAAAAATTCTTCATTACAAAAGAAAAGTGTTACTTAAGTCTATTATAAATAAACATAAAAAACACATGTATCATCCATGTAATATACGGGTAATATACTAGTTTTGTATATAGTTTTGGTGAATTTTAATACTCTAAAATAAGACCTCTTAAATAAACATACTTCTTAGATGATTTAGCGATGGCCCACCAATTACCTCCGTCCTGAGAAACTGAACCCACATAAGGATTGGCCTCTCTCACAAATTGTTCAATTCCTCGAGCTAAAACTCGAGACTACTGATTAAGGGGTTGAAACTCTCTACTACTCCAACCAACCATGTAACACCCTAGCTGGGTAATTACACTTAAGTCACAATTAACACGCAACAATTGTCATGTTATAGTTTTTCATTACTTTAGACTTAGTTTTAAGAAATACTTAGATGGAAAATATGGAAAAGTTTGAACTTTTGCAGAAAACTTAATTTAAAGCACGAGCCATAAATGGAAAAAAGATCAAAGGTAGAACATGAGCATAATGGAAAAACAAGCAACATCAAATATGTATCCCCATCAAAGCATAGAAAATACATACACTAATTATACCTCATTATATATTAATCATAAGCAAAGGTTAATACAATCATTCATTATCTTCCACAGAGGTTCATACAAAATATACATGGAGTGCAATATAACAATGAGGAACATACTAGACACTTGCTTGCCACAAAATATAACATCCTAAGTACACATATATAGATCTAATACACAAAAAAGGATAAATGGAAATAGCAAGCCACATCGTACTTTCATTATTGGTCATGTCCATACCATCCTCAATAGGAAAGCAGGCTTAGAAGGGGCTACGACTAGGCTAATAGTCTGAAATTGTCATCCTGGCACCGACCATCACTCTATAAGTCGTAGTATATCTTGTCCAACGAGATGGTCCACTTTGTTGCAGTTGGGAAGGTGGAACAAAAACCTCCTCAAGGCTCAACTCGGGGTCATCCTCAGCTACCTCAAAACCAAAATCAGGGTCATCATCCTTGGCATCCTCGTCCTCGTGGTGAACTCCTATCTCAGCCTTTGCATCCCTCTTGAAGTCATCTACAGTGGTAGCCATGTCCCCAATCTTTGTGTCATCCTCCACGACATTGGCAGCGAGAGCCAAGAACTCCTCCTCCTCAATGCTAGCTAGAATCAGTATTGGATAACGTTGATGGTAACAAGTGTCCCACTTAGGGTGAGTCTGGGATGCTCAGGTCTGGGTGGTGTACAGTAACATATCAAAACTCTTTGCTGACTCGGGTATTCGATCAACAACTAACTAGTTCTAGTGGAGGGGTAGGCCCACGAGGTGTCTGGGCCTTAACAAGAACAACAAGTATAGCCTGGATGCCAGTGGCAAAGACTAGATCTAGAGTAGTAACTCTAGAATGACGGCAAAATGAGTCGAATTTGTGACCGTAACCTCATAAGTTGTCATGCTCACAACCTCAAGCACAACTACTCCCCTAGCGGGGTCCACCCTACAACTCTGGACGATCGGGGGCGATGTCCTCACCCTGTATATGTGCTCCATCAAAACATAGAACCAAACGCAGAGGGTATGAGAAAACAAATTTTCTTAGTGGATCTACGAATCTCTATGCACCACCTAAGTGACATCGCATAGGGTTCCACAATTCGGGCCTTTTCTAAGTGAGCATACATAAAGTTTCATTTAATTATCTTGTCCTAGTCCCGAATGGTTACTAGTTAAATCTAATCTTCTTTTTATCCTAGCATTTATTCACATAACATATATACAATAATAGATAATCATGAGTACATGCAACAATAGAAAATCATGCATGAGTACATTATGGAGGTTATAACATTTCTTCTTTCATTTACGTCAGTACCCTTAGTACACTTGGGGAATTGGTTATCACCTTGGGGCATACAACTCCATGTTAGTAGAGTTGAGCTTAATTCGTAGTAGCAAACCACATACATTTTCTGACTATGTCAGTAACCAACGATTTACATTAGCCGAAGTGACTAGCTAATTGCACTAGACCAAGGGCTTTTTGTATATTTTATACCTTTCAGTACACCTGGAACCTTGGGTGTACAACCCCTGAACCAATAACAAGGTAGGTCAATGTGGCTAGCTAACTGCACTGGCCCAAAGGACATGCTCCACGAAGGAAGCCTTATCATGCATAGATCCTAGTTACTATAAGTGTGTTATATTGAAAGTCTTATGGATATTTCCTCGGAAGAAGAATTAGATTATCTTTGGTATACTTACATCTTCTTGTCTCATAAAAAACTTACAAAGGAATGACAATATAGGTTTATATGTGTGTGTATGTGTATGTATGATTATAAACATAAAATAATTCAAGCTACATTATAATAATATAATCATCAATTCAGAACATGACATTGCATAATCATACTTATAAGGATGAGAATTATCACAGAAATATTATATGATAAATCAATTATAAAATTGTCAAGCATAACGATAGCAGGTGCAAATACACTCATTATAAACGCAAACAAAGCATTAACTATCATGTAACAGACATAACTTAAACCATACTTACAGTACTTCCACGTTGAACCTCTTGTATACATATTATAAGGTTTTATGGCCACCAATCCAACATTGAGTTTATTTCACTGCGATTATGAAAACTAGTCTTGACTCTAAACTCAGAGGACCACAGACCAACGTGTAAAGATGTCATTGACGGTTTAAGAAATAGAAACACTTAATCAATTTTCACGAAAACCAAACCTCGGCTAGTTAAACTATGGTGGCCGAAACCACCTTAAGGACACATTAGTCCATCACTCTTTAGTTTATTTCAAAAACTCATATTATCGTTTGTGCTTGAAATAATTGTAGATGACACGGACCTCATCAACACTTAATAAGTAGGATATTGAAGAATAAGGCACTTTAGAAATCCAAAACCCTAAAAGGAAAAAGTATGAGTCTATCACTAATTGGTATGTCTTAAGCTCATATCATAACTTATGCCAGGACCCAACCATGGATCATTTAAACATCACAAACTACCAATTTACAAAACTCTAAGCACTTAAACTCACAGAGGCCGAAATACCACACAAAGAGGAAACCTAAGTTCATCACCTCTTGGTTTGTCCTAAAACTCATATCATAGCTTATGCTAGGAACAAAACAAGAATCATCTAAACCTTACAAAACAACAATAAACAAAACGTTAAGGCCATAAACACCATAGGGCCAAAATGCTAAGGAAAATAACACAAGTCCATCACTTCTTGGCTTACTCCAAAAACTCATATCCTAATTTATATTGGAATCATCATAGATCATTTGAACATCATAAACTTTATAAAATAAAACCTAGCTCCCTAAAGACCCTCAAGGCTGAAATCAACACAGGTCCCTCACCTCTTGGTTTTGTTCCCAAAACTCATATCATAGTTTGTATTGGAACAACCATAGATCATAGGAGGCTCATGAAGGTTCACTAAACAAAACTTTAAGGCCTCAAAATATCCTTGGCCAAGATCCAATGCAACAAAAGCATAACTTGTTAAAAAACTCTATTTACAAGAAAACCACTTCACACAATTCTTAGCACCTTGCAAGAAACTTATAAACAAAAACACACTTGGAAAACCCTAGATTTTCCCCCACCCATACAAAGGAAAGAAGATGCATTTTTCTTAAGGGGGACTCTTAAGGAACCCAAAAACAAAGCTAGAAACACAACCACACATAGAAAGCCCTAAGATCTACACAAAACTGAGTCTTCCTTTGACAAAACCATGTGGAGAAAAACACATTTTCTTGAAAGAACACTCATGAGAAACTCGAAGATATGCTTAGAGACCAAAACAACCACAAGCTTCCTTTAGAGAAACTAGAGAACTGTTTTTCACATTTTCTTAGATGGTGAAAGAAAATACATTTTCATGATGGGAAAGAAGAAGGAAGCAACATATCCAAACATAAAAAAAAAATATTGCAGGAGATAGTTGCACAAACATTCAAAGAAACTCACCTAAAATGCAAACTAAGTATGTCTCCTTGTAGAGGATGAAAAGGATTTTAATTTTTGTGAAAAGCGTGTAAGGATTTGATGAGTTTTTGAGGGTGTTTAGGGGAGGGGTGAGAGGGCCACAGTTTTACTGCAAATTTTGGGGGAGGAAGATGAAGTTTCTTGAGGCTTAGAAGAGAGAGTTTGAGTGTTAGCTTATTTTCTCTAGAGAGTTTTTGAAAATGAATGAGTGAAAATTAAATAGAAATAGAGGGAAAAGCGGGGAGGAGCAGTTCGGCTAGATTAGGTCTGAAAAGGGGGGAATGTTCCTTGTTGGAATGTCCAAAGTCATGGAAATGACGTATGTGATGCAAGGTTCATAGGGTTGCACATGGGTCTTGGTCAACTCGATGACCCAACCAATTTAATCCAACTCAAATAAATATTTTCAGGTTGGGTCAGGTATCGAGTTTAGAAATTGACCTCACATACTCAACCCGATGACCCAATTACTCGAATATTTATATAAAAAATAAAAAATTATTTTTTTCTTACTCCTTCCCTCATTATAATTACGTTCTAGTATTTTCTATCAAATCTGTTGTGATATCACAATCACGTTCTAGTATGTTCTAGTGGATAGTTTTTGATTTGAAATAGAGAAAGAGTGTGTTTTCCATGTTGGCATTAGCCAATGTTAATTTTTCTCTTTAAAATAAACACAACCCGACTACCCAACTCAGTCCAATCCAATTAATATCGATTGCGTTTGAATTGTTTTTGAAAAACCAATCCAACCCAACTCAAGTTCATTTACTCGGGTTAAATTTTATTTTACCCCAAAACTCGACCTTTGTGTACCCTTAGAAGTGCGCCAAAAAAAGTAAAATTGTAACTTTTTGATTTTTCTATGTAAAATAGGGACCAAAATAGATAATTATTTTTAAAACACAGATAAAGTGGGACCCACATGGGTCTCTGGTCTCTGGACATCTCAGACAAAGACAAAGTAAGCCCTGCAAATTAACTAAGTTCTGACGTCATCTTACATACGTTTTTACTCATATAGTGACTTGAGCCTTATACATCACCCCCAACGCATCAAAGAACACTGTCGTGTCAACTTGCCATCCATCGCCTTGCGAATCATCATCAACTCTGTGGGTTCTAGAGAGCTTGTCTCAGGTCGATATATTTGCACAATCTCTCAAAACAAATATATTACATGATAATTGATACGTGCACAGGTGGTCAAAAATAATAAATAAACTGGACATTACATCAGTAGTGGACAACATGAAGATTTCAACATGCAACGAATTGACGTTATTTTATTCAGGCTATGTTGAGTCATTATCTTATTTTGGTTATGTTTTGTTTATTTATTTTAAATATTTAGAACATTTAAATTTATTTTATTTTATTAACTCAATCTTAGGTCTATTGTTATAGGGCTCAACTTTAGTTTAAATTAGGTTTATCTTTTTTTTTTATCTTTAGTTTAAATTTGAATATAATGTAAGAGGTTATAAATACCTATTAAACTAGTACAATGAAGAAAAACTTTTTGATGAAAGATATTTTTATTGTTTTCTCTTTAGAAAGCTTTCTTTGTAAATGAGTGATTTCTTTGTGTGTGCAAGATGAGTGATTTGTTTTGTTTGTTGCATCAAGAAATTGGGTCATCTCATTCTAAGGTAATTATCAATTTCTTGCTCTTATCTCAATTATCTACGTTTCTAAGGGTAAGTTTCTTAAGGGTTTACTGTGGAGGGTTTTTATCTTATTCTTTGTTTTGAGTCAAAGTATGTGTTGGGGCTTCAGAATCTTTATATCATTGGGGTTCCACATAAAAAACATTATGGTGATAACCAACAGGAGTTGATCCAAATGGTAAGCGGCTTGGTATCGCTTAAGTAAGGTCCTGTCAGATTAGTCAAGGCTAAGCTTTGGATACCGAACAGACAACCTAAAAAAAATATTATGGTGACAATCATTTTAGATAGCTTCAAGACAATCACATCTACAAAAGTATAGAGTTCCCTATAAGCCACAACATACTAAGTCATACATCTTTATGGGCGATTTTCCTATTATCATCCTACAATTTTTATGCATTACAGTATCTTGAAATCTTTGATACTTTTCAAACGTATGGTCACAAAATTGACTTTCAAAAGGAAATAGAAAAAATTGAATTATTATATTTAATCCATGATTCATTTCCACCACAAATTAATTCATGTCCTTAACTTTCCCGAATATAAATCAAACATCGATTCAATAATCCGGAGGCGCTGAAAATGTTTGAACGATATTCGATTGTGTCTGCTAATTGTTTCTATTTTGACGGTTTCATACATCAAACTTGGATCGATGATTGCACATAAGCTTTAACTTTATTCCCGTTTGACTTCAAGCCAAAAAGAAAACGAAAAACCTTTATAAATTTTGTATTATTGAGGAACCAAAGGAGATAATAAAATAAATTGGTTTTCCGTACTTGATTTGATTTTAAGAATTTAACAAATTGATGAAAGGGTATTATAAAAAAAAAGAAAAGCAAACAAAACACAGTTTTGTGACAACTTGATGAATTATTTAGGGAAGGCATGCATGCTGGCGCATCATGGCTCAGCCTGCATTGTACCGATTTCTGTTTTCTTTTTCAATTACTTGATTACGTTGGAACTAATATGAAATTAAGAACTAACACACTAAGCATCTGAAGCCAAACAAAAAAAATGATTAACTAGTAATATGATAATAATTGTGCATCTCTACGTGAGGATCAGCGGATTTGGAAGTCTTGTTTTGGGGCAAGGACCACATGCATTCCCTATTTATTTTGGTAAAACCTTTATTTTGGATAATATAATTTGTTTTTTTTTTTAATGAGAACTATATAAATTGCACCAAGTTTGTCAAATTTTTTATTACTCATTGAATAATTTTTTTTATTAATTTTGATATATAATATTGATGTGATAGTTTTTTATGTAAAATTTTATCAGGTCTATACTAAGAATACCAACAATTTATATAGATAAACATATATTTCGTACCTTATTCATAATGCTGATGAACACAATCTAAGAATCTTGTTGTAAAAGGAAAACATTTAGACTTGTGTACAAGATTTTTAACTCCTTTTCATTTCTCCTATTCAGGTGACTCCTCAATGAAACAATGAACCGTCAAATATATCAATAGTTGAGTAGGAATTCCGTCAGTACAAAAGAAATGTATGTTTGTGCGGATCATGATCTCCTCTTTTTAAAATGAAAAATAGAGGATAATCTTTCATATTTTACCATTTATTATACATAATATTTATCCCATATCATCTCACCATCTCTAATGAATAGTGAGATATGAAACATTGCCCTCTACTTTTTATTTTGAAAAGTAGAGGATTTTAGTCTTGTTTGTGCCAATTATTTAAAAGTGAAATTTTGACAACACAAAAGTATTAAAAAAAATCCTTTTATAAAACCTTCAAAATATAATAATAAATTGCCAAAAAAATAAAAAACAAAATATGGCAATTCAAACAACTGCTAAAAATTTACCACTTATTGGCGACTTTCCAAACCACCAGAAAAAATTCACACAAATCAACCTTTTTTTTGTAGTGTGTCTATAGTATGAATTTATAGTTACATAGTTTCATCTATCAAAGATCTAGGTCACCTACAAAATCAACACACACTCAAAGTCCATGAACACGTAAACTAAGTGAGTGCAAACAATACTTAACCTAGCTTTGCTAGGGTTTGAAGAAGGGTGTTGCCGCCACACCTCTTGTCGCCTTCAGGATCCTTTGTGCACCTCCATGGTGCCTTTCCTATGTTGCTTTGCAGTTGATAGTGCATGCTAGGGTTGCTTCTATGTCGCCGTCTCACGGTGCAACACCTTTGCTCTATTTCATTGGTTTGCTACCCTTCATTCAGTCTCGTGTCGCCATCAATCAACTGCCCATCTCAAAATGGCAATTAATTTGGGCTCATATGAGCTATCCTCGTGCTGTTGTTGACTCTTCCAAGAAGCAAATGCATTGCCTGCCTTTGGCTCTTTTCTCCAGATGCTTGTGGACGTTGAACCTTCATCCCTTTCAACTGTGTGCACCTGTTTGATCCGTATTAGAATATATAGTTGAAGTATTGATAATTGTAATAGTTAGTGGTTGTTAGTGGTTATGAGGAGCCTATATAAAGGCTTGCTCTAGTTGTAGTTACACAACTTTTCTCATTCTCTTAATTTCACTTTGCATATTCAGTTTCAGTTTCTCTCTTTTCTTTACTGGTACCATGGATTTCAACATTCCGAATAATAGCTCTTCTTTGATCTGCTCGATCTTGATGTTCATCTATTGACCTCACTCCTTGTTAGACTCCAGATCATAGATTTGGGCGTCCCTCCTCCAAGCCTGCAGGGGTGCCGGCTCCCTAGACGGAGTTTTCTCCTCGACGATGGTTGGTAACCCCCTTCCCTTTTGTTTTATTTTATTTTTATTTTATGTTTGGATATTTTTAGCTTTTGGTCCTCCAGATAGTTGTCTACCAGTTCACATAGATATTCAGATAAAAATTGAATCTCAGGAAATTATGTTTGGTTTGTTTGAACAATCTTGCTCAGGTTTTGACAATCTGATACTTCCCCTACAAATGAGTACTGAAGATGGAATAAAACATTGGTGCATGGAAACAAACATACACTATGAAGAAATCAAAGTGTTCAGTCTAACAACGACTCCCATTGATCACCAAAATTCCAGAATATTTGGTTTCAATAGATCAATTATTTCATTTTTTGTGATTCGATGAAGAGTTTAAGGGGTTTAAGATAATTATCTCCTTCCTTATCAATTTTAATTTAATTTCTAAGAATGTTTATTAGGCTTGTTAGTCATTGAGAGATCCCCATTTTGCCAGTAATGCATTGTTGTTTTTTGGTAATTTCTGATGTGTGTAATTTGATCCTTGTGACTTTCCATGTAATTCATTTTCTATCATTGAATGAGCTCCTATCTTTGTCCAAAAAGAAAAAGGATCTAGGTCATCTTTGGGCCTTTATCTCATTCAACTTACTCACTATTAAGTCAAAACTCAATGACATATGTTAAACCATATTCCTATAATGAATCACATCTATAAACTAATAATAAAGTGGGTACAAAAAATAACCATTTTTGTCTTTAAAAATTCAATTGAATCAACTTTTGAGTTTCGGACCTATATTTTTTAAATAACTTTTAAAATAAAATACAACTATTATTGCCACATTATCAATTAAGTAACATTCCACTCACACACATTATTTTTCCTATGTTCCCTATTTGGCAGGTTGATGTCTATCAATGTCTAATAGTAATAATAATGTGGTTAGTTAAAAAAAAATATAGTTATCCATTCAACATTTTTTATAGGTAAAGACTTTTATGCACCTTGTAAATATGGTGTGTGATGCACTTGGCAGACTATGGTGGTCCATTTGTACGTAGTCGCTTTCAAAACATGATTAAAGACATTCCAAAAATGTGACTAAATGCATTTTCATTTTTACCTTCACTCCACCAATATTTCTTCTCTCTTACTATATTGTTGGCTCTTTGCCTCACCGCACCACCGCCTCCCTCCAACATCCTCCTCCAGCCACTGTCTACCTTTGCAAAAACAAAAACCACCACCATTAACAGATCCAAAAATGGCATTAATAAGTCCAAACTCATAGCCACATTTCTCCGTCCTCGGCAACAACTACCCCACAACTTAATCCAACACAATTACTCAAAATATTTATCTTTTTACAATTGGTTCAATTTAAGTTTTAATGAATTTGTAGCCGTTTTATCGAATTTTTGGTTAAGGAATGAAAAAAAATTGCAGCTTTGCTTCTCTATCTCGATTCAGGGAATGAAAACAATTCCTCTTATGAATTCTCAGGATTTTATCAATAGTGGAAAAGAGAGAATTAAAATGAACAACTTTAATAATATTGCAATGTAAAAGTACACATAGGCTGAAAATTACATAGATAAACAGAAAGTAAAAGAAGAACTAAAAGAATAGCTAAACTGAAAGTAAATTGCATAAGTAAAAGAAGAACTAAGTGAAGAATGGGTAGAAGAGAAATCGAGGAGATTGAGAATTTACATAAAGGAAAAAAAAAGGTGGAAATAGAATGTTTGATGTTCTCCGGTATATCCGTTGGTGACAAGAGGATGTGTGGGATACTTACCAAGCGAATCCAATCTGATTTATTTTATTTCTAAGGGTCCTATTTATAGTAAATCCTAATAGTCTTCTTGCCTTGAGTAGTTACTTGCTGCAGCCTTATGTGGTTTATTTTTGTACATAACTTCTTATAACCGCTTGGAACCTTGTGTAACTTCTCTTATAACTACTTGCAAACTGATTGTATCTCACGTCCACTTTGCTGCCTCCATGTTGAATTTGAATTATGCATTGATGTGCTTTGATCCTTTGAGACACGTAGATAGGTCTTTGACACATGCTTCCATTTGCATGAATTTGCAAACTTGTCTTAACTATTGCGAGAAGATGTAATTGTGGTCAAGCTATATTAGCATTGTTTAACTAATTCACAAAATCTTGGTCTTGGTCGACCATGCTTACTGGCATTAACTGCACACTTTAAATTTAAATCTTTTATGTTGATGTTTACCTACACGTACTTCAATCTTTTACTAGCTTTGCTTCCATTCAACTCTTTAACTCACCAATTCATAGTCGAGACATGTGTCTTAATTGGTCGAGCTTTGCTTCTTTGCAACGTGCTACTACTATGGGTCAGTTTTGATGTGGACTTCCTTTGGGTCGCATATCACAATTGGTTGCCTCAAGGTCATCAATGGGTTGTCCATTACAAATTGGGACCCAGTGACTATTTTCTTAACTTAACAAATTTTTTATATAACAGCAGCAAACTGAAGTTTGCCAAGCAATTTTAAAATGCTGATGAAGAATAAAATGAAAAAAAAATCAAGAGGAAAAAATGGAATGTTTGGGCCTTCTAACCCGTCATCATCCTAAACTTTTTCTTAACTACTAAATGAGAATATATCCATTTAATGTTTTAAAATTTTGAAAAGCACTCACTTTTTACCTTATTTAATAGTTAGGACAACCTTTAGAATGATAATTATGAAACCATACATTACTCTTCGTATGTAACATCATAGATAGTTAGAACAAAAACAAATATATAACATTCAATAGCTTAAACTAATTTTTTATTCAACTTATGATCTTTTTTGTAGCTTCAAAAGTTAAGACCAACACATGCTTGGAGTGGTATATGTGTTTTCTCTATTTTAATTAGTGTTCGGGAATTCAAACTCTAAAAGCAAAATAATCAAATATTAAAAGAATACCTAATTTTTATGAGCCCTCAATTACTGTTCAAACCGAGTTGTCTTGGAACGATGCTCATAGACAATAAAAGGTTAAATAATACGTTTCCATGAGTTTACATGTCCCCAACTTTTTGAAAAGTGTGTTAAAGCCATTTATATTTTTTTAAAAATAAATTCCTTACTTTAAAGGATAAAGCAGAGAATCTCAAAAGTAAAATCTCACTAAAAGAATTATAATGACCTTGTGAAACCCAGTGCACCCATTTTTTTTTAAACGAAGTGCATCATTCACCACATTATGCAAGGATCATTTTTAAGCCTTGGCTTGTTAACAAATTTATATTTTAAAAAATTATTGAGGGGTATATATAACTTCAATGATTTTTTTTTCTTGTTAGACGCATTTATTTTGTTAAGATAACTTTAAGGAGGTTAAATATTCAAATCCCTTGTCTGGTTCAATGTAAATATCTATAAAATGAATCGAGCATCAACTTTTAGATATTTTATTTATTCCCTCGTTAAAGGTATATGCTTCAAAGCTTCTTTAAATGCAACACTCCTTTTATGTTAGAAAAAGTGCAAAACAAAATACCCACATCATATATATAATATCAAAAATGCTACATGTACACTCAATTTTATACACTCATACATACACCACTAATAATGCACAAATTTTATTCTCATGAGTGCACAAACATTACAAACTTATAGATGATATTGTCAATTATACTTAATTAAGTGCACAAACATTACAGACATTAAAATACAAACTTTATGTATATAAGTATAGGGTGTATGTATGGTGTACGTGCAACATGACTCTAATATATTTAAACGTATTTTGTATAACTTTGATTTATTTTCTTTATTATTATTTTCCATTGAAATATAAGTAGACAAATACGACTGGTACTGTTCGATTGACTTTAATTTAGGAAGACCATATTGGTATCTACCAAAGAAAATATGTATCTATATATTTCAGCATTTAGACATCAATGTGGAGGCTCTAGGATGTGTGGTTGCTTTTCCCCCCTAAAATTATAGATAATAGGGTAGATAATTAGGAGTAAAATAGAGTAACTCACACGTCAAAATAAAAATAATTAAAAAAGATTATAAATGAGGATACAATTAATGGGTCCTCTTGACTCGTAGTCTAGAGCAGTGTAGTGTTTACCTCAGTTTATGTTTTAATATAAAACTAATTTAGTTTCATGAATAAAAATATGGTAAGTTTTGACCGAGCATATAATATTACTATTTTTAATCCTTAAATTTCAACTTTATGGTTTGCTTATGTGATGCAAATTGAGGAATTTATTTTTTTTTTTGAGAAAAGGTTACCCTGTCATTTTCAGTCTTCCAATCTATAATTTCCGGTCATTTAAACTTTAGGACTTTCTTACACGATGCAATAAAAAATAAATNTTTTTTTTCCTCACATTTTCAATCTATACCTTCCATTTACCACATGATCTTTTCTTCCCTGGGTAAATCCTAAACATAAAATTTCTATTTTTTTTTCTTTTTTCATCTCAAACTTCTTGTTCCTTTTTTTTTCATTCCCTTCTTATTCGTTTCCGCCATCTTTTTTGTTTCTTTTTATTTTATTCTTCACAAGACATTATGAATTTCAGAGTTTTCATTTTTTTATTCTTTATTTTCATTTTCTTATGGATTCTAGAGCTTTCTTCTTCTTCTTTTCTTCTTTGTTTTTGTTTTCATCTTTTTCTTATTCTTTATTTTTGCTTATTCAAAAGTTTGTTTACGTGAGCACCAAAGTTTTCTTCTTATTCATTTTTGTTTTCATTTTAGTCTTATTTTTTGTTTCTACTTATTCAAAAGTTTGTGTATGTGAAATCAAAAGTTTGTATATGTTGAGAAATTTGTCTTTGTTTTGAAATGTTTATGTACAATAGAGAGTGAGTGGAGAGCATGAGAGAGTATATCAATTATTTTTTGTTATTTAATGCGTTACGAATCTTGTTTTATTTGATTTTCGTATTTGATAAAGTTTGTGTGTTTGTGTTGTAAGGTTTGTATATCTATTTTAAAATATTCATGGTTATATTTATGTATAGTGTATGTAAATATACATTAATTATACGTTAGACATTTTTTATGTGTACCCCTAATATTACTGAACGAAAGAAGAAAAAGAAAGACCAGTTTACTTATTTGAACAAAACAAGTTCATTCTTCGTCATCCATTTTTAAATCGGATTCTTCAGTCTTCACCATCAACATTTTTCAACCCCAAAAAATATTCATCATTGTTAATATAGAAGGTTGCTTTGGTTTTATTGGTTGAAGTTTGAAATGTCATATGCACACCTTGAAAAGTTGACTTGTAAATGCATTATTTTGTATAAGTTTTCAAACTTTATATCTCAAACTCTCTTGTGATTACTTAATTATCTCCCTCACCCTATTCTGTATAAGAGATCCATTTTTGATAAGCTCAACAAACTATAAGATAATGCGCTTGTCAATTATATGGGCTTTTAAATCACTTATCAGACCAGATCCACATAGTGAGTTCGTGATCTCGTCAACAAGAGCACTTTATTATGTATTTTCTCTGCACATTTATGTATGCCACTCTCATCAACAAGAGCACTTTATTATATATTTTCTCTGCACATTTATATATTGTCAATTAATGCTCTTGTCAATTATATGGGCTTTTAAATCACTTATTAGACCAGATCCACATAGTGAGTTCGTGATCTCATCAACAAGAGCACTTTATTATATATTTTCTCTGCACATTTATATATGCCACTGTTAATTTCTCGAACGTCTTTAAACTAACGCATTTAGATGCAATTATGCACAAATATATTGATTTAATTAAAGATGATTTTAAAAATTAAAAGTGGCCCATATGAATTGACGAAGATAATATACATTTTATGGTCAAAAGCTAATGCAAATTGGCTGCGTTTGGTTACTTGAATAATATTAAAGTACAGAGATAGACATAAAATACATGACTGAAAATTAGTATTGCATTTTGTTTGATGATGATATATAAGATAATTTATTTTATTTGTATCATGATTAATTTTATGGTGATAAGACATAAAAAATGACAAATGACTTAAAATATCCTTTGAATATCTTTCTCGTTCAGTCTTTGTCCCCATGTCCCAACCAAAAAGAGATACAAAAAATATACTAATTTTTTTTTTGAGACATAAGTTTTTGTGCTTATCTTCAAAACTAAACAAAATTTTGTATCTTCGTATCCTTATATTTATGTCATGCATTAATAACTAAACGCAACATTTTATATTTATCTGAAATTTAGCTAGAGATTCACAAGTAACTCATTATCAAGAGAATTTAAAAATCTAATATTCATGATAATATTGTATGAGCGAAAGACCCAATAAAAAAAAAAGGATCTTTCGTGGGTTCTTTATATGTCATAGAGAGGTCCACTCCATGCTAGTACGACGCAAACAACTCCATTATTGAACCAACCTTTTGTTTGTTTATTCTTGATTCCACATCCCCCACACTAAATTTAATATAATATAGTTGTCGGTTTTGAAAGCTACTCAAGTTATACCGTTGACTTTCTCATAGATTAATTTTGTTTCTACACATTATTGTTGAAAAAATGAGATCCAAAGAAAAAAAAAAAAAATTTCAAAGTTTCTCCGGAATTATTAATTTTGGGTATTAGAAAAAATAATTTTTTATGGAACTCCAAACTTCTATAAAATATAACACTTTACTCCACGTTTTTTTTTTGGTCAACACTATAGTCTTAAACCATCACTGTAATCTTAAACCATTAACATGCTTCACCAAAGTCCAAAATAGGGCGAGTGAAGGACCAAAGCCCAATACAGATAGAACACTACCATACAACATAAGGAAAAAAAAAAAAACAAAACACAAGTCACTGCTACACAACCTTATTCCCAAACCACAACTAATGATAGCATTGCAGCGAAAAAAATAACGACAAACACAAGCAAAGTGATTTAAGCCAAATATCTCAAAAGTTTTTGAGGGAGTTATTTCCTAATTTAGCATGTTAAGGACTCTGAGTAAAATGGGATTATTTGAATAAAGAAATTTGTTCCTTGTTTTAAGTCACATTGAATTACCTGAAACCTATTGGAAAGAAACCTTATGACAGTTGTGAATTTCTTTAAATAAGAAAATTTGGTCTAAACTACTTAGGATTGGACATTCAGTCTTAACCTTTGCCTTGTGTGTGGGGCCAAGCCACTGAAGTGAAATCTTGTGATCTTACTGAGTTGAGAAGACTTCTAATTAATGTCACCTGTTATCTTGTAATTGTTCAAGGTTGAGAACCTTATTGTCATAACCATGGAGCAAAGATCATTGAAAGGACATGCGTTAAGTCACAGAGCAGTGATGACATCTTTGTTTGGTACTAACTAAAGGCATGAATACTCTATATGAGTTGTGATGTAGGACCAAGGTTTTTGAGGAGGATATTGCCTTTGTAAGACAAACTTATATGAGGTAAGAGAATAAATAATAAATAACGCCTTGAAGTAAAATATGTCCAAAAACGCACATCTTATGAAAGAAAAGAGAATGCTTGTTATAGCACTATCATCTATATAAAAGAGAATGAGAAATACATTAAGAAATACTGCAAAATAACACTACAGTAGTCATTAGCACTGAAGTATGTTTAGAAAATCTATTAAGGCATGAAACAAAAATAGTACTTGCTTTATTTGTACATAGTACACCAAAAAGATCAGAGCGCTAACTAAATTACAGACTAAATATGAAGAAAAAAAGAATAAGAAGACATTAGAAATATGTGTAGACTTCTATATATTGATGTTCTATCACATGAAACAAAAATAATATTTGCTTTATTTGTACACATGTGCTATTGTATGTTCATTGGCGATGCTTTGATTTCACGGAAATCTAAGAAACAAACGACAGTTGCTAGATCTTCTGCTGAAGCCGAGTATCGTGCGATGGCTAAGCATCACATCAGTTAAGCTCCTCTATGACAACAAAGCTGCAATCAATGTACATTGCCTCGAATCCAACCTTCCATGAACATACGAAACACATTGATATCTACTGGCATTTTATGCGTGAAAAGGTTCAATCAGGACTTGACTCTTCGATCCATGTGAAGACAGGGCACTCAATTCGGTTTGGTTCGGTTCGCTTTCAAAATCTATTGGGCAAGTACGGTACCATTGACCTGTTCCTTAACTTGAGGGGGAGTCATAAACATAGTGTATGAGACATGTAAATACTTAAGTTAGTTATTTCTGTTTATGACAATTTGTTAGTTAGTTACTTGTTATTATTAGTCAGTTAGTTAGTTAGATGGGTTAGGCTCCCATATAGTCATCAGTATCACGAGGTATAGTGTGCTCTCTACTTGTATATTTAACTTACTATTAATTGAAGAATCTCAGATGATGAATTACTCATTCACACTGTGATACATTAAGATAACGTATATGTGCCTCATTTTTTTTAGTGTTATATTACAAGATTTATTATGCTGATACATTACAATTATTATCATTGCAAAAAGTGGAGCAGATGAAGTAACAAAGTTGCAAGGGTAAGAGGAGAGGTAGCGGAAGGGGTGAGTTATAATTATATACTTCATTTATTCTATTTTAGAAATTTTTGCGTGTGTATAAAACTAACCTATTACTTTTTAAGCACACACATAATAAAAGTGAGTCTTATTTAATAGGATTCAAAATGAGTGGAATACAATAAAAATGATAGAACTCACTTTTATTATGTGTATCCAAAAATGATATGTTAATCTTATGTCCACACAAAAATTTCTTCATTCATAATTATAAGTTGCATGGCATTCATAAATTTGTTTAATTACAAACAAGAGAGTATAATTTTTGTGTATTGATTATCATCCACTTAAACATTCTTATATGCATGATTTTTTAAAGTAATAATTAAATTTGAAAGACTAAACAACTCCAAATCCATACACACTTCTTAATTTATTTTTACAATCCATGTCATTCTACCCAGCAGGGAGAACTGGTACAAACCACAATTTATTGGAATCTGAAACCAATACTAGGAACTCATGAAATTCAATAGTACATAATACAAAGAAATACAATACCAACGCCTCTCTCCTGGGGCTCTGCTTGATTAATTAGGCACCTTAACATAGCCCACATGTGTTGAATTCCCCACTCTAGTAAGAGTTTGCAAATCATAAGCTATCCAACACCTTGAATCATCCCTATGGTAGAAATACCCCACACACTTGCAATCCATGGTACATTTGTTCCCACAATTGCTCTCACTCACCTTATCCCCAATAGTGTACTTGCTCATGTAATGCTCAACACCTTCAATTTTGTAGTAGTGGAAATCACTCGCCTTACATGAAGTCACAATCTTAGGAGCACAATTCTTGCTCCACCCAAAAATCCCATTCTCCAATGGGCAGCCAACACATTGGTTCTCCTCACAAAGCCCAAATTTCCCACACCTCTCTGGCAATTGGCATTCGCTCTCTTCATCGGAGTCCCTATCAAACAAAGTGTATGTCACTTTCCAAACGCCATCACGCACATCAAGGAAATAAGTGTGCAATTTGATGTTGCCATCAATTCCAAGCCTAAGGTATGTCAAGGTGCTATTGTTCACTGGCCTACCAATGATTCTGGTGCCCAGTGCAATTTCAAAAGTTTCAGGGTCAGATGTGAGTGTGACATTTTGCAATGAGCCCCCCTTTGGAATGAAGAACCAGTTTTGGGCTGAAAAGAAGCCGTAGAGAACGGGCCTAGGGGAATTCTTGCTCTTGTAGTAAAGGGACAAGCCTTTGGGCTCCAAAACCAAGCTGTAAGGCCCATCAGCGTTTTCCTTCTCTGAGAGCCTGCTAACGAGCTTGGATGGGCCTTGGAGCCTGAGGGACTGGCCCACCAAGAGGGTATCCGTGGGGTGGTCAAAACTCTGCCACACGAAGTTGCCTTTGGAATCGAGGAGAACCATGTTGCCGTCTGGTAGCAACCTGCCAAGGGAAAAATTAAATTCATCAATAAATATAAACCTAACATGTCATAATCAGGCACATGCTAATGAAATTGGTGAATTCTAGGAACATGCGACTCGTTGCATCATAAATAAAGACGCTACTAGTTCTGACTGATTTTTATTTATTTAAATGTACCTAAATAAAGAGAGATTGAATAATCCAAAAAATTTTCACTTCACCTATTATGCATCGATGAAAATTACGCATGAAAAAATTATGTAAATAATTTCACGCGAAGATTCTTTTACTCTCCCAAATATCGGTAGTCCTAATACGTGCGACTCTCCTAACTGAAATTCAATCTGTAATAATTCATCATGTTGAGACATACTAACCTTTTACTGTTTAATTAAGAAATACTCTCCTAATTATGATGGGTTAAAATTGGAGAAATAATATTTGTATAAAAAAAAAATTAAACAGACATATAAAGAAAAATTAAGTATGATCGATCTTATCTAAATATAAATCGAACCCACCATTCTTAAACAAATATACAATAAAATATATTTCACTAGATAAGATCCCAAAACACTTAGTAGGACACAATAAAAATGAAAGTAATAGAAGTTGTTTTTATTTTATATCCAAGAATAACGGGGCAAACAATTTGTTCGAACGAACATGCCATCAATTTTGCATCATTCTCTCTCCTAATACAGTAAAGCACGTTTAAGGTTTTTACGCAGAGTTACCATATTTGTTAAAAGAGTCCTCTTACGTGTATACCAAAAAAATATACATCATACATATACCCTATACTTATATATATAAAGTTTGTGTTTTAATGCATTTAATGTTTGTGCACTTAATTAAATATAATTGAGAATATTATCTATAAGTTTGTAATGTTTGTGCACTATATATGGATGTATAAAATTAGACGTACATGTAATATTTTTGGGTTAAAAAAATGATTAGAAGAATGTGTTAAATTACCTGAATGCCACAACGCCCTTGTTGGCGGTGTTGGACTGCCAGGCAACCCTGGCATCGGCATCAGCCAACACAAGGTTGCCGTCGGCACCGAGCGAAAAGGAGGCGCCTTCGCCGACCGGGTTGCCCCTGTTGGCCTCCCAAACCCAGCGAAACAGCTGCTCCGAGCGCTGGAGCCCCGCGCGGAGGGCCAGGGTGAATGCGTTGGGGGTAGTATTGTAAAATCCAACTTGGAAGGGCGCGTTGAATATGCTTATCATCCGGTAATCAGCGCCATACTCCACAATGTAAGGGCCTAGCTCACCCTCGTTCACATACTTGAAGGTCTCGTTTTTGGGGACGAGGGCATCAGCCACGAGGGTGGTGGTGGTGGAGGAGGAGGATAAGAACAGGAGGAATATTGTCAGAAGAGTGGTTTTGGCGTGGGTGGGCGCAGAAGCCATTATTAATTGTCTGTGTTGTGTGTCACATGTATGTGGGTATGATCTTATTTATTTATACTGGCTATATGGCATGGTATGGTGTGGTGTGGCGTGGTGTGTATGTTGCTGGAATGTAGTTTGGTCAATGTTGTCAACTATATAATTTGGATGATCTAGATCAAATCGGTGACTCGATATAAATAAAATATGGGTGTCATGCCAACTGTCGCAGATCTCTTGAATTGTTTAAATTTTTATTTTATTTTTCTTTTCATTTTTCTTGGGGGAGGGGGACAATTTTGTGCGATCTATATGAAAATGAGGTTTTTCCGTACCAAAATATTGATGACTTGATGGTTTAAACATTTTAGCATCTCTGCGGTGTAACTTTAGCTGTACTTTTTTCATGATTAATCCTCAAAATGAGCAAGGAAACAATCGTCTTTTTTCAAAAGTGTTTCATTTTAATATATGACCGTGGTGGTGAAGTCGACAAATTAATACAATGGGCAAACATTCGCGGTTGCCTGCTGTTTCACTGGTTTTATAAATTACTTCTATTCTGTTTAATAGTTTAAGCTTTCGGGACTATTTTGACATTTTTTTTTTTCACATTTTAGCTTTTTTTTTTTTTTGCGTTAGCTTACTTTATTTGCAATTCTCAAATTCGTTGATCCTCATGAGGTAACAGCCACACGGCCAAGCAGCATAAGAGTGAACCAAATCTTAGAGATCGAATTTTTTACGTTGGCTGAAGTTGACTTTTGGTTCTTATTTGACAAACTGGTCACTAAGTGGAAGGTAACACTTATGCCCCTATATTTTTTTTTTAAGTTGTCTTTTCGGTATCTAAGGCTTAGATTTGACAAATTCGGATCAACTCAAGTCGCGCGCTTGATTATGGTGGATGAGTCTCCCAGCGAAAATAGCATCTATACACTTATACAAAGAAATAAATATTATAAAATAAAAAAAATAAACATTATAAAAAAAATATTATTATTTATGCGCGAATATTGACGTCTTTAATATTATTTGTTTACGGTTTAGGGTTGCTTGTACGTACCTAGAAGTACATTTATGGGGGAAACGACTTTTGACTTAAGCAGCTGGTCAATTAATAAATGGGGTACAACTCAGTTTGTTCCATGGCTCTAGTCTCAATCTAATCGCGTAGGTGGATAAGATAAGGAAAATGTATTTGCACAAGATCTGAATTATAACTAGAAGGTGCTTGTGATACTATATTTCAGAAGTTATACATATATATAAGTGACGTGGATTATACTCATTGGGCCGCAATTAATGTTAGATTATGAGGAATGAATCACAAGATGACAGAGAAAGAGTGAAGTTTGGGCCGCAAGAGTTGGGCCTCGCTGCCTCAACAGCCCCCAAAGAATGAGTGTGAAGTGAAATTGGGTTGAGCCCTTCACACCAATGGCTCGTGAGGGATGACGTAGCGCGGTTGGCAACACGTCATGCAACTTGAGCATATTGCCCTTTGCTCGAACAGTGGCAATTGGGCCCCCAAGAAAGTAGCAAGTGTGTATTTTGTGGACCTTACGGCATTATCAGCATAGTTCCCGGTCCAAGATTTCAAGCGTTGCAGACGATACTTAATGTTATTACATCTTTACATCATTTCCCCAATCCTATTTCTCAAGGCACATGGGCGCTCTTTTGAAGGTGGTTTTTAGATGTGAAAGAAAAAGGTCATGAGTTCAAACTCATTAACAACAAAGTGGTTTTCTATGTTTGTATTGTAGGAGAAGCAATGATTTTTCTAGGGTGGTAATCAAAGTATAGAGGAATGGCAAGGCGTGGCATATTACTCAATTAAGGTACATGTGTTTTCATGTTGATATGTAATTCTTTGATAGGTAATTTTGGACTATTTGTAAAAAAAGGGAAACAAGAAGAAGAAAGAAATTACCCACATTTAGAAAGTGGAGAGCTAGCTGGGAATGTTATGTTTGGCTAATAACAGGGCATTGACCACATTTTGAAGGCACGCGGAACTGCATAATGACAAGGTACTAGCCACATTCGATAGATGACATTAAGTGGAACTTAAAAGTGTGGCTATGTTTCCCACTCACATAGCAGCCATGGGTGGTGGGATTGATTGTTGAAAGATCGTTTAGCCACAGTAAAAAACTGTGGCTAAATGTCATTTTCGACTATCGCCTAAACGCGCTGTTTTTTGTGGTGCTAGTTAATTGTTTAAGTGGTTTTACTCTTGTTCTCTTACCTAAGAAAGTTCTAGGTTTGAGTTTCATAAACAAAAAAGAAAAAAAAACTAACAATGAATTGATTCAACTCAAGTCAGATCAATTAAAGTCTAATGATCGCTATAAGCATTCTGCTAATCTAGACAACAAGTAAACCTTGAGCCAAAAACTTGAAAGAGAAAGAATTGGAGGTTGTTAATCCTAAACCCTAAAAGGTACTTATATATATTTTTTATTCAAAAAAAATTATTTAAATTTAGTTGATCTTTCTTTTTTTAGGTGTAAGTGTAGTTGTACATTTTAATCAAAGCTAAGAAAGGTTGTAGTATTGCTAGGCCTAGAATATAACTTCACATTCCCTAAACTTCTTTATGGCCCCATCTAACCTGGTTCATATACTATTCAGGACCAAAATGATCCTGGTATTATTTTATAATAAAAAGAGTCAGAAGTTACATTTTTAACCTTACTTTTTCTTTTCCACCTCTATCCCTCTCTCCAACACATCTCTCTTCTCATCTTTTTTGTTAGATTGCCTCCATGGCCACCTCACCGTTCCAGCACTGTCTTTACCTCGACCCTTACTCCTCTGCCAGTGACATGACGGTGACAGTGTTAAGGAGATTTCCCTTCTCCCCACCACAACACTTGGACTGTGATTTTTTTTTCTCTCTCTGTGACGGTATGAGGTTCGTCTACAGCCACCATGGAGTGGAGTTAGAATCATGAAGCATAAACCACCACCAAATCACAACGAACACCCTGGATTTGTGGTGTGCTAGTCGAAAGTATCTCGTCAATGGATCTAAATTCGGATAAGAAGGATTTGTGGGGCAGCAACAACAGTGGGCATGACATTTGATAACTCGTCAATAAGAGTTATCTTTGGTTGTTTTCATTAGCAATCAGTTAGGAATTTATATAGTGAAGTGTGATTATGCCTCTAATTTGGGTTGCAAAATTGCAAAGTTGTGTTAGACTGATTTGAGTTGGGTTTTGAGTGTTTCAGAACCAATAATCGAGCAAAGGAACACTATTTGGAGCGTGAGTTTCATCACAGAAACTTTGAGGAAGATTTTGGAAGAATTAACTCGCGTGAGTTGCTGTCTTAAATTGCACGAGTTGGCGTCCAGGGAGCTCCAAGTGCATATTAAGAGTTTTAACTCGCGGGAGTTACAGGGTCAACTCGCGCTAGTTGATGAGAGAGCAAAGATTTTGGCTTTTAACTTTCCTGAGCCACACGAGGTATAAAAAGGACTTTTCCTAATTTCAGAGACACGCACCATGACTCCAGACAAAAGAAAAGAACCCAAGCCCTATAGGAAAAAGGCAAGATTGAAGATGAAGATTTCGAAGCGAGGGCGAAAAATCCCAATGCCTCAACATTCCGTCGTACCTTTCTTGATGTATTTTCCTTTCTCCTTCTGTTTCTCTTCTTTCTAGGGTTGTAATTGAGATGACTATGAGATAATCATCTTTAGCTTAGGGCTTTGATTTAAAACTTACAATCATGTTAATTTAATCAAGGTTATTCAATATATGGTTGGTTCGTTGTGTTATTTTATGTCGTTTGTAATGCTTTGATTGCTTGATCACCAGTTAATTGAGTTATTGTCTCATACGCAACTCGAGAGGGGGAGTACAAGAGTGCACATGCTAAAATAGCCATAGGTTGAACGAAAGTCAGAGATAAGTCAACGTGGCCTATGCAATTTAATCTAGGGATTCATAAATCAAATCAGGGTTCAAACAAGTTAGTTGTACTAAGAGATTAGGAATTTAACTTGTGAGAAGATAATTGTTTGTTCTTGAGAAAGACTAGTAATTAGGAAAGGAATGCCAACCAGCAATCGAATAAACCATAATCTGGATAATTGAGATTAGATTGGTAGGAGGGTAATGTGTTGAATCAAATGCCCTAAGTGTTTTTGTTATCGAATTAAATCACAAACCTTGTCTTGTTTTTGTTATTTTGCTATTTACATTGTTATTAGTATTTCGTTGATTTCACACACTGGAACAACATCTCCATTCCCCTTTTGTTCTCTTTGGTATTCGAATAAACGTAACAATTAATTTCTCCTCATGGGTACGACAAACCTTCTTACTCTTTATTACATGTACGATGCGGTATACTTGCTGTGAAAAATTCGTATCAAGGATGACGAACACCATGATTTGTGACGTGCTAGTCAAAGATATCGCGTCAATGAATTTGAAGTCGGATGAAAAGATTTGTGCGGCAGCAACGGTGGCGAGCATGACATTTCCATATCTAAAGTCAGAGGCAGTGAGCCGACAGATTTGAGTGGACGATGACGCAATCTGATTTTTTCCCTAGGTGCAGACAGGGTGGTGTGTTTTTCCCTAGGTTATGGGTTGATGATGAAGGGATAGGAGGAGAGGTCGTTCGTGGATCTAAAGAGGGGGTGATGGCACTAGCAGGGGAGGTAGGTGATGGGTGGCAGTGGAGAGAGAGGTGATGTCGGGGCCAGGGCGGTGACAAAGGAGTAACAAGGTAGAAAAAAAATAGAAGGATAGAAAGGGAAATGAGAAAAGTGATAAAAGGTAAAACTAACCAATCAAATAAAAATTTATTAAAATATAAAGATGAATTATTATATTATTATTTGTCAAACGTATTCTCAGCCCTTAATTTTGTATTTGGATGGTTGAGATTCAATGACCGAATTGATCCATAAAATTACTTGGTCCATTTAAGCCAATGCCCTTCTTCATCATATAATAAAGGATAAACCCTCAAAATTCATCTCAATTTTGGAAAAATATGTATTTCCATTATAATCGATCATTCTTGATATCCAAAAGTATGAATTTCCATTATAATCGATCATTCTTGATTTCTACATCATCTACTATCTACTATATTGTTTAATTTGACATTTGAAAATTTTCTTTACAAATATTTGTTTTTAATCTTAAGCGGAAAGCATTTCAAGGCAGATGGCATAAGAGAAGCATTCATTTGAAAATTTTATTCCGAGGAAAAGAAGATCATAGAGAGTATCTTGATGCCTAAAGTGAAAAAATATTTAACATAAAACGTACGCAAAGGAAAACAAGGCCTTTCCCCAGCAATCAAAGCATAATTAATTGATTCTTATTTTCATAATGGCTCAAAATGAAAAAAACAACATAGTGACGTTGATGCATGATCTTGCATCATTATAACAAAGCAAAAGGTACGAGAATAAAAAAAAGATGATAATGTTAAATTATAAAATAAGGGAATATAATAAAAACACAGGCACATTTACGAGTTGGAAACCATTTAAGATTGTCTCCTCCATTCCTTGCTAAAGATGATAATTGTCCTAGTTTACAAATCCCAATTATTTTCTTCTATGAAACTTTTGGTACATTTTATTATTATTATTCTTTTGTCCCATCCCTAAAATCTCTCCTAGATATGGGTGATACGGGTAAATTAACCTGGATTGCCCTTCTTCCCCCCCTTTGAGCTGCCGTGAAAATAAAGCTTTCTCACCATATATTAATTAAATGGAATAATTTATTAATTTATTTATAGGCAGTGTGATTGAGAGTCTATTGGATCATGATGTTGATGTATCTCTTTTGTACATATTCTAAAACATTTTGTGGCACTTGCTCCAATAAATTAATCAAATTAGGGAAAAAGGCCAAATATAAGTTGAGAGATGTCATCATTAATTTTCTCTCAATTATTGACATAGCTAATTAGCTAGCTTGCTCACTCCTGAAAAAGACCACAAAGACACTAGAGACCAGCAAGGACACAAGTATACATATTAGGGGTGATGGAAAGGTATCCATTTCTCATATGTTACACATATATTGGATACAACTACTAATAAGGCCTGCGCCTATATAATTAATTTTCAGGTGTTGTTTTCTCCAATATCACTAGTCTATGTGATTCAGCTGCTCCTTATGGATGAACCAGATTGAGTACGATAAGATATAAATTTATTTAATTATTTTTATTTAGTAGTTTAAGTTTTAAGAAAATATGATTTTTTTTTATAAGAACATATCATATGATCGTTATTGGGTAACTCGTAAATGTTCATTCCTAAAATCTTCACGTACACAAGATGTTGAATAATTTGGGAATTGATCCTCTCATTTATTTTTTTTTATGATATAAGTCATGTATGAGATCTCACTATTAATTTTTTTTATTGTTTGTGCCGTGTATAGGTCTCACCTCATTAATTAATAATAATAAATTGTATTCACATGACAAAAAAAATTAATTGAAAAAATTCATTTCCCTTAATAACTTTATATCTTAATAGAGGGTGAAGAGAGAGGGTAACTTTTCCATGTTATGAAAATTGATTCCCTTTAACTAAGTGTGATTTTCACGATTTACCTTTTATTTACTTTGCAGTTGTTGAGCAAGGAATTGAGTGATTGTCCTAACCAGAATTGAGATGCATATATAATGCAATCTAGATTAACTTCTTTAAAAAGAAAAACCTCAAGGCGGTTGTAATTAAGATCATTGAATTAATTAAAGTCGACATTATAATTTTTATGCAATAATAGTTTTATACTGTTTGATGTAATATATGCTAGTGTATGATGCTTTATTCTGCTTGATTATGTTGGAAGAAGCTATTCAGGATATTAAACCTAATCAGCCAGCGTTCAAATAACAAGTCTTAGAGGAATATAGTGGTAATCATCTTTTTAACCTCAACATACTATTGATTCAATTAATTGATTAGAAGAATATTAGAGATAACTAATCGATGTCAAAACATGTCACAGTAATATGTCTCATATTTAACTAACATGCAAAACATGGGCTGCTTGTCTGCTGCTTGATGCGCATTAGGTGATAAGGCTGATAATGATATTTATCTTAATTTGTCTCTTTCAATTTAAAGTACCTTAGTATTGTTTCTATTTTTTCTGTTAAAATTAAGTGCTTGAACAATATCACCCCTAAAGAAATATGTGAATAGTAAGGGTGTTTGAAATCAACCTAAACTGAATTAAAATTAAATTTTTAAAAAAAAACTGGTCAAAATACTCCATTGTTATGAAGTGTACATTCTCTTAATTGAGGATGCAAACATATTGTTAAGTACTGCTACATTGCAGCCAGACTTAGGCAATTGAATGTTTGCAATGATCTTATCTTCCTAAATATCTCCAAAAATTCGATTATGAGCTCATTGGCAAGTTGCCTTAATTACTCCCACTAAGTCAGGTACGGAAACTTCGGGCTGGGGCCTATAAATAAAATAATATAATAATAATAATAATAATAATAATAATAGTAATTTGAAGTTAATGAGATTTGATGTTTTGGTAGTTATGAATTTAGTAGTTATTGTTAGTCATGGTGAAGAGCCAACTTTACTATTGGAACTCAAAAATGATGAAAGTGATGACAATAACTTATGATACTTGGACAATAGAACAAGCAATCACATGTGCTGGGACGAAGAAAAATTAGTTGACCTTGATGAAAAAGTGAAGGGAAATGTTTCCTTCGAAAATACCTCAAAGGTGCAAATTCAAGGAAAATGCATCATTTTACTTTCTCTTAAAAATGGTAGCCACAAGTTAGTTACAAATGTTTATTTTATACCCAAATTAAAATGTAATATTTTGAGTTTGGGATAACTTGTGGACAAGGGATATGGAATTTTTATGAAAAATATGGCCAACTTTGGCTTAGAGATCAAAATTCTAACTTGATTGTTAAAGCGTCTATGACAAGAAATAGAATGTTTTTGTTGAATCTTAACCCAATTGAAGCAAGGTGTTTGAAGGTCAATGTGGGAGATGAAGCATGGTGTTGACATATGCGATTTGCCCACTTGAATTTTGATGCACTTCGAGCCTTGGGGAGCAAAGAGATGATGAATGAGATGTCCTCCATTAATCATCCCAATGAACTTGATAAAGCACGTCTTCTTGGTAAACATGCAAGAGAGAGTTTTTCAAAGGAGACAACTACAGGACCAACCAATTCATTGCATCTTGTTCACACGGATGTGTGTGGCCCAATCAATCCTATCTCATTCGGTAAAAATAAGTATTTCTTACTTTTTATTATGATTTTAGTAGGAAAGCTTGGGTTTATTTTCTCAAGAAAAAATCTGAATTTTTTGTAGAATTTAAAAATTTCAAAGCTCTTGTAGAAAAGAGAGTGATTGTGTGATCAAAGATCTAAGATAAGACAAAGGAGGTGAATTCACATCCAGAAAATTCATTAAATTTTGTGGAAAAAAAAATGGGATTCCCTACCCTCTAATGATTCCTAGATCACCACAACAAAATGGTATAGCGATGAGAAAAAAATAGAACTATTAGTAACATGGCTAAATGTATATTGAAGACCAAAAATATGCCCAAGAAATTTTGGGCAAAAGTCGTTTCTTGTGCAGTTTATTTGCTCAACTACTTTCCAACAAAGAATGTGAAAAATCAAGCACCACAAGAGGCATGGAGTGGAACCAAACCAAGTGTCAACCATTTGCAAATTTTTGGAAGCATAAATTTTGCTCATGTACCTGGCCAAGGGAGATTAAAGCTACATGATTGAAGTGTGAAGCATTTTTCATTGGCTATGATGCAAATTCCAAAGGATACAAGTTGTAAATTCCAATGGACGATGAAGAAGTCACTTGGAGATGAGAAGCACATGAACAAATCACTTATGATTTCTTTCCACACTTTGGAGAAGAAGATCAAGAGACCATGACATCAACTCTAAAGGAAGAAAGTTTTAGTGAAAGACCAAGAAAATTTTGAAATGTTGAAGAATTATATGATGTAATTAAGCCTTTTAATTTGTTTTGCCTTCTTGTTGACAGTGAACCTTTAGACTTTAATGAAGTTTTCAAAGATAAAAGACAGAAACAAGCCATGGATGAGGATATTGAAGCTATTGAAAAGAATAATACTTAGGATTCATTTGTTATCCCAAGGGTCATCAAGTAATTGGACTCCATTCAATATTCAAGGCAAAAGAAAATGTCAAAGAAAATGTAGAGAGATACAAAGCAAAACTTGTTGCAATAGGCTACAAGAAAAAGCATGGAATTAATTACAAAAAAAAGTTTGTGATAAAAGTCCAGTATATTATGATCTGTGACGACCCCAGAAATTGCTATCGGCACACAAGGGATTAGTTCCCTTATGAAGACCTCCTAACATGCTAATCATGAAAATGTGCAACTTTTATAAATAAACAAAGAGAAAATATTTTAAATAAACTAAACCATCATAAATAGAATAAAGTCATAAAATATGACATTAAATAACTAAAATACAAGACGCACTAAATTGAAGTCCACTAGAGCACTCTACAAACTAACATAACATTAACTATCCTAATAACTGAAATAAACTGAAGAAAATACTCCATGGAAACGTGAAGCTCACCAAGAGTTCAATCTGCTAAGATCTACTGAACCAGTGACGTGTCTTCGTCAACGTTATCTGAAAAAGGTTAATGAGGGGTGAGTCATCGCTCAGTGAATGACAAACCCCACAACGACATGGGACAGTTCGTAACCATGAAATGCAAATGCAATACATAATATAATATCAATCATGAAAACATTTACTACTAATAATAATACATAATACATGAAAGAATTTGAAAACATAATCCGATTGGGAGTTCTCTAGATAGACAATCTGAGCACTATGATTTAGTTGTTCCTAAAATGTCCAGACTTTACGATCTTGCCCTAATCTACATGACATGATACATGACACTGAGCATCACGGGTTGCCATGTCCGAGTTTTACGGTCTTGTCCTAATTCTACATGAATCCCATTCTACATTACATTTGTACAAGGTATACCAGGGTCAACGTAGGTTGTCAATGACTTATAGTTCTATCCTAGATATAATTCCCATGAAAACAGTTTAAATAGCATAACGTGACATATAACATGAACATGAAATCATTATTGATAATTGATAGCTTAGCATGACTTAATTCATAAATATCATACACATGCAACATGACATACTTAATGTAATAAAACATGTGGTCCCGTGTAGTTCTAAAATTGTTTCATGACTTTCTAAAATAGTTTCATAAATATTTTCATAAATAACTACTTTTATAAATAAAGAATTTTCTAAATAAATAACTATTTCATAAATAAGGAAATATCTAACTTCATAAATACTTAAAAGAAAATACTAAGTTACACCTCTTAGGATTTCATAAAACATGCATAAAATAAATAAATTTTAAAATAAATACATGGTCTGAAAATAGACTATGAAGAAAACCACTCACCTGAAAATGACTAACTACTAAGGAGCACTAAAGTTGGGAGCTCTTGACATCTTACATGGAGACATTGTTTTCCCACGGATAGAAAATGATAAGGAGAAAAGAATAAAAAGAATTGGAGTGAATAATATCACAGAAATGGAACCTTTCAAGATATTGAGTTAATTAGCAAGTTTAAAAACTCACGAAAAGCTTCTATATATAGGAGAAGAAGGAAACTCCCTTCTATCACTACTTCCGATGTGGGACTTTACTCGCCACTGCAGTACTCCTTGAGCGCTATAGCACTCAAGCTCTCCATTTTTTCACTTCTCTTCTAGGGGTCATCACATGATCGAAGAAAGCACAAAGGTCCAAGATTTTATTTCATTAGAGAGTGTCTTGAGAAGAAAGAGACAAATCCCAATTATGTGAAGACTCAAGATCAAGTTGTTGGCATTTTTACCAAGCCCCTCAAGTTTAAAGATTTTAGAAGATTAAGAGTAAGACTTGGCTTGAATAAGAATAAGACTTCAAATTAAAGGGGAGTGTTGAGAAAAATAAAATAAAATAATAGTAATTTGAAGTTAATGAGTTTTGATATTTTGGTTGTTATGAATTTAGTGGTTATTTTTAGTCATGGAGAGTTAGTGGGAGAATAATTTTGGGGTTATGAAATTAGTATGAGTTAATGTGAGTTTTAATTTTTGTTAATTGTAATAGTTATAGAATGTCTAGAGTCATGAAAAATCATATATATCCTATGTATTTAAAGGTTCGAGAGTAAGATAATTAATTATTTTTTGTTTAAGTGTATGTGTATCTCTTCCTATAGCTCTCTTCCACTCTAACATAAAATTGGTCATAAAATAATCGCTCCATGTCAGCCCCTGTTTGGACAGGATTTGGAATCAACGTTAAATACCATGTGAAAGTAGCCTTGGTAAGAGACAGTGAGAACAATTAGATCTTGTAGTACTCATTCTGATTGGCTTCTCCATATTGAGTCATGAATCAACTAATACGTTTCATGGTGGATTAATTCTCATATTCACTTTAAAAAGTGGAGAAGTCTAGAGCCTTATACCCCCTTTGGAAGAGCTATTATGTCAACCAAGTAAAGATATGATGTCTTTTAGACACGTCGATCTAGGGCCTCAAAAGTATCGTTTGATTGCAACAAAGGATGTGCACCTCTGCTAAGGTCTACATGCACTTAGGGCACTCCTTGATTGAGAGGTCTTGAAACCAAAGTTTCTTTTTGATAATTGGGCTAGTATCCTTTTTGTTGCAAATGCATTTGGGAATATTGAGTAAGAGCTAGAGTGTATGCATGCTTGTTTTACACAATGCCACTAGGCAAGC
>QANU01094673.1:520048-533199 GCA_003254905.1 Nissolia schottii | reverse complement strand
TTGATCACAAGTTTCTTTCCACACCCTGAATGCGAACTAATAAAATCTTGTTATCACATTTATTAATCAACAACACTTAAAACTAAATTCTTATTCCCATCCAGGCGGTTATAAAAACTGAAATCAATTTAGTTTAACCACAATACTATGCCATAATTATTTCACATACTCATTCTGTTAGAACATCAGGTCCGTTATCACTATATCTCACCCAACTAACCAAATTAGGACACACATGCAGCGGCTAATTTACTTATAAACCCGTGGCCCCACCCTTGCATTTCACACTCAATTTTTGTTAATGACACCTGCTAACATTCAGTTTTATTACATGCAGTCTCATTTTCAACATACATCTTATTTTATCCTTACATGCAAGATTTATCTTTCCGATTTATAGCATCATAATGTTCCACACACAATCTGGTTTAGGCATATTTCATGACATATGAATAGGGTCTAAAATTATTAATGATCTAACCAAGATCTACTCACAATAATTAGAACATAGTTATGTACTATTTTTCATGCTAGAACATGTCTAATGTAACTCTTAACAGCAAACAACATCAGACCCTTATCATATCATCCTACCATTTAATCTAACTATGCATGCACATTCTCAAATCAAGTCATGGTTCTTTAACAATTTTCATCAAAGTCAAAGAATGATTTCGGCACACAAGGCTACTATAGAGAAGGGATTGAAACTACCCACTTGTAGCTAATTCGGTGGGGAAAGTTTTGGGTTCCTGTAAGCTGACTTCTTTGCAGGTTTCGAAAAATGATCAAGTATGCCTGCAAGGGAGGAGGAAATGGTGGGTGAAAAGGGGAGTTTAATGAAGTGAGGGCTTCGGTGGAAAGAATAAAAGCCAAGAGGACTTACCACACGGTTCCCTTTTTTGCTGGAATTGATAAGGAAATTATTTAATTTCCTTCTGAGCTGCTGGGAGATGATCTTTGGCTGTTTGAGAGGATTTAGAGTTAGATTCTAGAGAGTGGAGGGTGCGATGATGAGGTAAAAGGAAAGGTTAGGAAATTCGTGTTCCTTCAAGAATTTCGATGACAAAGAGTGTATTAGAGAGGAAGAATGGCTGAGAGAATTTCTTCAGCAAAGATTGGACATACGCTCGTTTATGAGCAAGACTGAGTAAACGGTTTATACGGAATTTTTAGAGTGTAAGAAGTGCACCCAGCTGCTGCCTTTCTCTTGCCATAATCATCATCCATTTCTGAATGAAAGGTCTTAGTGGCATTCAGGAGCTTAGGTGGCGGGCTGCATGTCATTCTCGGGTCTTTCATCATGACTATGGGGTTTCTTGTAGGCATCATTGCCTAGATACTGTTGGATGTGTCGTGAGGTGTTTCCAGAGAGAATTTCTCTCGTAGGGACAAAGAGGGAAGGGATCACAGTGAGGAAAGATATACTGTGACCTTGGCATTTGATAAGAAGAGAGGGAAAAGGTCGTGCATCATCCTGTATATACAACTATCCAAGTCTTCCCTATAATAATCACCCCAAATTCTGACCTGAGGGGATTCTAAGAGAATTTGGAAATTGAGGTGGCGCCATGCATGTTAATTAGGGGTCAATCACATTAATTGAGAGGGTAGTTTATAGGCATCATTGCCTATGGGATGATGTGTGTGCCTAGGCTAAATTTGAGAGAGTGAAATTCTCATTTCCAATACCGTGGAAATGAATTTGGGGAAGGGCATACTCAGCTGCAATTTAGCCCTGGCCGGCTGGTGCATGAGTATGCACATGCAGGTATATGTTCTTAAGGGCAGAATGGGCATTCACCATGCCCTGTAGCTGCTGCTTCTATGCATCCCAAATCTTAGTGGAGTGTCCAGGAGTGATTTTTGGATGAAGTGGCAGCATGCATGCCATTTGAGGGTCAATCACATTTATGAAGGAATTCCTATGGCATCATTGCCTAGCTATGGCCGGTTGTGACTTGAAGTAGCTTAAGAGAGAAATGTTCTTATGTGGATGGGGGAGGAAAGGAGCAAGGTGAGGGAAAGGGAGCTGTATAGAATCAACCCCATTTAGATTTTGCATGTTAATCTTAGGGAACAAGTGCATAATCAGCACATCTCAGCTGCGGATCTTTGCCCCTATGATCATCAAATTCCGAGTGGGATCTAGTGGCATCATTGTCCACCGAAACTGTTGGTGCCGTGACCAAAAAGGATTGGTTTGAGTTTAATAAGTTTTCTTCTTATAATCTAAGTTGTGTTAGGTGCACATAAGGTTACTCTTAATTTGGATCACAGCTTATGAATTAGAAATGGGAATATTTGCTGAAAATTTAGCAAGTACAACACCGATTGCATCATCCAAAATTTAGGTAGCAAGCTTCGGGTTTGCGTGTAATTGCATGATAGTAGTTCTTCCCTAATTTAAGGGTCTTAATTATATAATTTTATTAGTGATCCTTAATGCTATGTGGTTTATAATACTCTTGGTTTATCCATGTTTTCAGAGTTTCTAGTTTGCTCAAGTTTGTGAGCAGAGAATTTATATGGAGCTTTCTGTATTCCTCACACGAAAAAGATAAAATTGTTAGTTTCAATTTTAGAGACATACGAAATTCCTTACGAGAGAAGTGGGATGTTACAAATAAAATAAAATAAATACTAAAACAGACTTTATACATTAGATGCTAATCATATCTTATCTTGCATCCCTATGCTAGATTAATAATTCATCATTTTAACATATAAAAAGAGTCAGATGACTAAATGTATACAATACGGTGCTCGCACCTAACAACTAATAAAGTCACCATGTAATGTATTAACTTAACATATCCTACCTTATACAGTATGCCAAACATGCCCTTAGGAAACTAAAACAACCACAAATGGGATAAAAAAAATGCAACATATGTTGTTTAATAAATAACAAATCTGGGTAATCTGATCAAGATCTAAATCTAATATATATGAGTCATTTATTGGATAATCCAAATCCTAAACAACGAAAAAGAAAAAATGGTGAGATTACGACCAAAGAAGAATGATGGCAATCTTCTCACCAACACTTACAAAAGTGGAGATCAACAGAAGCAAATAGAGAAAAAAAAAGTAAAAAATAAAGATTATGGCCTGCTAAAAAATAATAAATAAAAATTACTATTTTATAATTGAATACAATTATTTTTATCAGTTAATATTTAATTATTTCACACTTTTTCATTAAATATTAAATAATTAATACATTATTAACTACCATTTCTAACTATTTAATAAAGATATTTTTCTATTTTCTGATATTCTATAAAAAAATTATGTATTTAATGTTTTTCTTAGTTAATCACACTTTTCACAATATGTAAATATTAATAATTAATGTTAATAAAATTTTAATTATTAGTTATATATCTTCTATTGTAATCGAATATCATTATTTTATTAATTTTTTATTCATTAATAATTAATTGATATCTTGACTATTAATTACTCTCCATTGACTCTTATTTATAATTGTTAAGTATTGTCTCTTTCGGATCACATATTGCCCCATTAATTTGATACTCTTCTATTTTTTAATTTACCATTTACATTATCTTGCAATCAATTTGGTATTACCTTTTAATCTCATTTAACTAATTGAGTAATGTTTATGAAACTTAACTTATCAATCTACTTATTAACCTACACACTCCTATGAATGATACTTAGTCTTTTTAGGGACAACATAAAAAAAATGTCAACATCATTCGTAAAAACATGTAGGTTGATGAGTTAGACTCCCAATTAATTTCCTAACTCATTCTTATACACTTTTCGTCTACATATATAAGTCAATTTGACTAAATTAGTACATTTTTAAATGAATGTACGTCGAATTCAATCTAAATACATTCACTTAAGAATGTATCAATTTTTTCAATCCGTCCACGAAGGGAGTGTAATATTTATATCAAAAATGCTATATGTACACCCAATTTTATACACTCATACATACACCATTAATAATGCACAAACTTTATTCTCATGAGTGCACAACCATTACAAACTTATAAATGATATTCTCAATTATACTTAATTAAGTGCACAAACATTACATGCATTAAAACACAAATTTTATGTATATAAGTATAGGGTGTATGTATGGTGTACGTGTAGCAGAACTCTATTTATATACCCCAAGTTCTAATTATTAATCAAGCATAACACCAACTCCACTACTTGCCAATTAGCTTTCAATTCCACCTTGGAAAATGGCTACAAATCACTCTGAAACCAACGGAGACCGCCAAATTAACCTTCCTTTGGAGTTTTCTTCAATTCGGTCCTTACCTGATTCCCATGCATGGCCTGAATCTATCGGTGGTGGAGTTTGTGATAGAGATGGACCATCCCTACCAGTCATTGACCTCTTGGATCCTAATGCCATCGAACTCATTGGCCTTGCTTGTGAGAGTTGGGGTGCCTTCCAACTGAAGAACCATGGCATACCCTCAAATGTTCTTCAAGAGGTTGAAGCGGAGACAAAGCGCCTCTTCGATCTCCCTACTGAGCAGAAGCTGAAAGCCCTCAGATCCCCTGATTGCCCCACCGGATATGGCACCATTTGGATTTCACCTTTCTTCCAAAAGCATATGTGGCAAGAAGGATTCACCATCTCCAGTTCTGCAATTAATGATGCCAAAAAGATCTGGCCTCATGACTATCAACGGTTTTGGTGAGTACAAATGTTGCCACGTCTCATGGATTATTGAATGTAATTATATATGGATGTGTTGGTTTTAACATTTTTTTACAGAAAATTTAATTACTTTTTTCACTAAAAAAATCAGTTTTAAACTCTATAACAAAAATCAATTGTTTTAATCTTTTATATTATAATTAAAACCAGTGCAATGTATTGTTGGTCCAAAATATTTTACTTGGGAAGAGAGTCATGTCGATTTGACGTTTTAATTGATCATTTAAAAACACATGCAATAAACAAGTGCTTTGAGTTTTCGGTTATCTCTCTCCGAGGAAATACACAAATAAGAAGAAGAAAAAAAAAACTGGTTAATTAGTATTTTTCTTCTTCCTCAGTTGTTATATACTTGGAAGTTTTCTTAACAATGCCGTGCATATGATAAAATAATTTGTAAAATCTAGAGTTAGATTTGCCGAAAAAGAGATATTTGGTCCAATAACTTTATTTGTTTATCAACGTGATCTCCTATGTTTAGTTATTTTTAATTTAGCCTCTTATGTTTTATATAATTTTTAATTTGGTCTCTACTCACTTTTTTGTCTCCTAAATATCAAAAAAATGTTGACATGTCACAAATATGATTGACTTCACATGCATAGGGATGTTTCGTTAGTCATTTAACCAAAAAGTGATTGTAGACCAAATTGGAGATGAATAGTAATATAAAGGGACAAATTAAAAATTAAAAATTAATGAAGAGAGGCCAAATTAAAAAAAATAAATTAGAAAAATAAAAAGAGAAAAATCCTATTTTACCTTAGATATTTGAACTAGCTTCAAATCCTTAACTAAAGTTACCCTTTGAATATTTTACACATAATACTTTTGGTCTGAGGTTCTATATCTTATCTGCTTCAAGACAAACTCAGAAACTAAGATGAAATTTTAATTACATGTAGGGCTATCAAAATGGGCCCGGTCCGTTTACACGGTTAAATGGATGGACTTTACATGCAAAAAATAAGCCCGCAAAAATTTGAAAAAAAATTGGACCGGCCCGTTTAAGCGCACCCGTTTAGGCCTGGCCCGTTTGCTCGCGGACCGGCCAGTGAACCCGTGAATTTTTTTTATTTTTTGAATTTTTTGAAATTTTTTTAAAAAAATAAACGGGCTAGCGGGTGGCCCGTTTAGGCCCGCAGACCGACCATAAACGAGTCGGACCTTAAAAATATGCATATTTTTGGCCCGGCCCGTTTTGACAGCCCTAAAATTTACATGCCATTGTACAAAACTTGAATTTCTATTGACATACGTTGTTGTTATGCGTACTCATTTTATATAAAACGTCGTGTGGACCCTAACAAAACCGTTTGACTGTAGTGATGTCATGGAGAATTTCGAGATCCAAATGAAGTCACTAGTGGAGAAACTAGTACGCATGATATTCAGCTTCATGGGCATTCCTGAGGAAGAAAAGAATTGGATTGGTCCAAACAACCGTGCCGGAGCCGTTCAGCTGAATTCCTACCCTCGTTGCCCCGACCCAGACCGAGCCATGGGCATAGCTCCACACACAGACACTTCGATTTTCACTGTCCTTCACCAGAGCCAAAGCAGTGGCCTCCAAGTCTTCAAAGAAGGTGCAGATTGGGTCACTGTGCCCCTCGACCGTGACACACTCGTGGTTAACACCGGCGACGTTCTGCACATCCTGTCCAACGCAAGGTTCAAATCGGCGCTGCACAGAGTCACAGTGAACAAGACCAGGCAGAGGTAATGATATATAGAACTATATTCAAGTTTAATTTTTTAAACTTTCAAGATTTTATTTGAGTCAAAGTCTAATCCGCGATTCATTCGTAGTTTAGCCATATCTCGTATTAATATTCGTATAATATTTCTATATTCATGTTTTTTATACTAGTGTTTTTCTATTTTTACAATGTACGGAAAAAATAGATAATTTTAATATTAGAATGATAAACATTTATGTTATAAATTAATTGCAAGGGGAAGTGTAAACAAATAATTTTAATTATTAAAATGATAAATATTAAGCTTATGAACTAATAATGTTACAAAAATTAATTAAGCACCATAATCAATATTAAAGAATAACACAATGGTTTCAATGATCATTCATTGAAATGACGATTAGGATCATATAGAGAAACACAATGATACAACTATACAAAAATAAAAATTATAACCAAAGAGCTACATATAAATTGTGGGAGTGTAAGGGCTCAAATACATTTTTTTTTCTTCTTCACAATTTTTGGGCAAGAACTCACTTTTCAATTTCTTATTCATGAAGATCATCATGAGATGCAATTTCAGAGCAAGAATTGTCATCCTAGTTACAATTTTAAAACACCGCTATTCTAATAGTGGTTTGTTGAGCTGCAATCAAGGGTTACAATTAATTTTTCATAATTATGGTTTAATTGTCATTTAAAATTCGTCATTTATGAACATAATTTTAGGATATGTATTAATGAAAAAATAAATAAATTCTGATTTAATTCAATATTAGTGAGCACATTCAAAATTAACTCATTTTAAGAAATGAATAATTAAAACAAAATTGGTTTAATCATAATTTTTTAAATATGAGAAAAGATTTGGTTTAATCATAATTTTAATCCATTAAATTTTAATTATTTTTAATTAAATTATTTTCATAATTTTGTTTACCCACTTAATAAGTAACTTTCCTGTAATTCTAGCTTTAAAATTTTCAAAGTTATAGCAACTACAATTAGCTTTATTTTTTTTTATTTCTTTTAAATTTATTATTCTTTGATTTTTTTTTTCAAATAAATGACTTTACACTAAAGTATAAAAGACATTTTTTTATTAAGTATAAAAAGCTTTATAGTAACAAAAGAATAATGTACTAAACTACATAAGTATATCACCCTAACTTAAGTCACATTCTTCACTCTAAGATAGTAATTTAGAGAAGGATATAAACACTTTTACTTGTTCCCCCAATGCTTTCTAGAGTAGTTCTTCCTGAAAATGAAACACAACAAATGAGCACATAAAAATATAAAAAATGACATATGCAAAGAAGTTTCTAGAAACAAACATAAGAGTATCACACTAACTTAAGTCACGATACGTCACATTAAGTAATTTAAAAAAGAATATTTCACGAATTTTCCACTAGAACTTTAGACCACATTCAGGTTGGAGTCAAAGCTTGTAATCATTTAACCTGACAATTTATTTGTTAATCTCAAAAAACAAAAAGAGAAGAAAAAAAAAATAAAATGAATAAAAAAAAGGTGTTAAAAAATCACAATGGAGGGATCAAATATATAAGAAAAAACAAAGGAATTCTCTTTTGATTTCCCCATTTTAGTGTACGTGCTTCTTTCAAAAAAAAAAAATAATAAAAAGACTTAATGAATGTATATTCCACAGAAAATAAAGAAACAAATGATGATAGAAGAAGAACAGACGGGTAAAAGAGAAAATGATGAAAGAAATTTGTGAGAAAGAAATACATGCACCTCTCATATTATAGGTCACTGTGAGAATTGCCAAGGAGAAGTCACCTCCAATTATCATCTTTTGTATTGATCACAAGAGGCGTGACCTTACTCTCTTGCACAAGCGTATCAAAGCATAAACTCCAAACTACCATGGATGTTAGAAATTCTTTGCGAGGTCACCTTAAAATATTAAAACCAATATTTGAATTATGGAAATGTAACAAGCAATAGATATAGAGAAAGTGGAACTTGAACAATTATTCAAATAAAAGAGGAAAACAAAACTCTAAATTGTATTAGAAAAGAAATGTATAACAATTGCTCATTGGTAACAAAATTTAATAATCATATTTTAATTCAATCTAGAATTTGTAAATATAACAATTGTAAGGCAAAATACATGTTTTGGTCTCCTAACTTATTTTTGTTTTTTTCATTTTGGTCTCCTAAATAATTTTCTATTCTTTTTGGTCTCCTATCTCTTGCAAAAAAGTGTATTTCTCAAGAGTTAGGGGGATCAAAAACTATAAAAAAAAAAGTAGTCTGAGGACCAAAATGAAAAATAAAAAATAAGTTAGGGGACAACCAAATAGTGTATTTTGCCTAATTATAATTAGTATATGAAATATTCTAATAATTATTGTTAATTTATGATTCTAAATTTTAGGAATTTATTTTAGATGTCAAATTTTGTATGTATTTTAATAAATCATAATTTTAATATCACATAAAAAAAATTAATATATTATGAGTTTTTGATTTATATATTTTTATTAGAGGATAGGTAAGAGTATTGATACAAATGTATTATAATATCTCAAGTTTGATTTGATATAATATTATTTTTTTAAAATAGAAGTATTGAGATTTTAAAATATTGAATGTGAGTATTGCATGCCTAATTTTGTGCAGGAGGTGGGCAAAAAATTTTATTAATTTATTCCATGAACTCAAACGAGGAATTTGATGAATTGATTTTCAATGAATTAGATGAGCACCACGTGTGCCTTTTATATTATACAATCTAATTCAGCAATTATGCGTAACTACCAAACTACCTTACAACAGAAAAACTAACTAATGACAGCAAAGCAAAAACAGAAAAAACAACAGAATCTGTAACTAACTTTTATACTCTCTAATTCGCTAACTCTAACTCTAGCAATGCACAGGGATTAAATATGATAAGGCGCTAATACGTACATGTGCCATACACTTTTTTTGATTATTCAGTTCTCTCGTCATTTACAATTGGATAACTCCTTATTTATAGTTGCTAACTAACCAATTACCTCTAATGGGTTGTAACAGGTACTCGATGGTTTATTTCTATAGGCCCGTGATGGATCGTGTTGTTTCTCCCTTGGTTCCGGACTCGGAGGCTCGCTATCTTGCTCTGACTTTCAAGGAGTATGTTGGAATTAAGGACAAGCATCTTGACAAAGCCTTGTCTATGATTAGTACTGATCAGCAAGAGTAGCAACGTTGTTCCGATGAGTTTGGTTCTTCTTTGGTTCCCGTTTTGGATGAAATAAAAGTCAGTGTGTTAGCAAGTGACTTGGTTGGCAGCGATGCGGGGTTCTTCTTGATTTCGTATGAGAACTTTTTAAATAAAACTTGCTGCAGTATAATATCTTCAGTTGTAAATTAAGTTATAATTTTATATATGTGGGTGCCTTTATCTAGGTTCAACAAGAGCGGGATGTCATTTATTAGCTAGAGATCTCTAACTAATATGCAATTCACTTACTAGATCACGATTGCATTCTCCTAGGTATTCATTAGTACAAGCGTTAATAACCAAGATCTCGATTGTAACTACCTATGCTAATTTCTTACCCAATTGCACAAGTTAATCTGACCAGATGAATCACTATTTCCCTTTACCGGCTTGGATAATTCACATTGATCAACTTGAATTACCAATCCTAACAAATCCAAATTCAACAAATCCTACGATCATCAAAATTCATTAATTTAGAATTATTCCTAACTAATAGCATGTGATCACTATGTTATCAATTAGTACAGAAGAGGGAGAATTATGAATCATACATTAAGTACAAGAACTTCAAACTAATCCTAATCCTAGAATTACCGCATGCAAAGTATTAGAAAATTACTGCTCCATGGATGGAGGATTCAAATGCATGATGATAAATAAAGAGAAGAAGAGAGTAGAAAATAAATGGAGAATTAAAATAAATGGAACCTAAATAAAATAAATATAGAAAGTACTTGATTTTGCGAACAATTGAGAGCTTGCATGTNTCCCAAGGTGCATAAAATAGGATTTTGGTCTGTATCAGGTCAAAAAATGCTCTCCAGATTGCGCTGCAGCATTGTGGGCGAGCTACAGCGACAAGGAACTAAAACAGTGCTACAACGCTATGGGCGCGCTGCAGCGACACCGAGAATTCAAGCGATGTAGCACCATGGGCGCAATGTGGTGGTCTTCGGAGACCTCTTCTTGCACTCCACTCTTCCATCTTAGCTCTTTTTGCACTAATTCTCACATCAGTACATGATCCCCGGTGATTCTAATAACTCAAACACGAGAGGTTAAGTGCATAAGTTACTCAAGATAATTAAATCATTCAAAATGGTGTCTTTAATTACATTTTCCATAGTTAAGCATAAAAGAGAACAATGTGCAAAACATATAAATTAAGCATTAGAATTGCACATTTTTAGGATGCAATGTTCAATTATGGAATAATAAAATAGGGTAAAAAACCTCTTATCAATCAACATACACTGCAAGATTTGATCTATTCAGATTGGTTAATCTATTCAAATGAGTCTGAGTCATGGTCAATCTAGGGTTGGTCAATACCAGCAAAAATTCGATCTGTCCAGATCGGTTTGGACCATGTAGGTCAACCCCAATAAAAAATTGATTTATTAAGATTGGTCCAACTCACATTTTGTTAATTGTAACCAAAATTTTATATATTTAGATTTATTGTTGTAAAAAACAAAAATGTTGTTCAATTCATCAGTGTGATCAAACCAGCAATGCCAACCAAATGACTGACAAAGATTTAGTTGGACTAATACTACAAATTTCAATTTTTAGAACTACACATTCAGCTGCGTATAGTTACGACCAGGTATGCTAAAATATCAGACTAAAGAAACAATTGATTTTGATAGCCTTTCTCATTTTTTGCTTCTGCACTCTTCAAACTTAAGACATGAGGGTTTCTAGATCGTTCCCCTATTGAAACAGCATTTATACTATTTTATTGCTTCTACATTCTTTGGTCTTAATACAGGAGGGCTTGTGGCTCATCTAGAACTTAACATCTCATCTAGACCTCTTGCATACCCTATAACATCATGTAACGACTAACTAGAATCATAATGGTATGATCTTAATAGTCATTATGAACCATTAATATTAAAGGTGTCATAACAACCCAACTATAGCCACTCAGTAGCCTTTAATAGCTTCACAATCTCTGTCACCCCTCCATCTATAAGAATGAGGAACCAAGGAAGTGAGAGGCCAAGACTAAATAGGGCATCCTATCCTCTACTTTAAGTGAGACAACAATAGCAACACTACCCATTTCCAATTAATTAACTAAAGGTTCTCCTTAACCTCACCAATATTCATAGATAAAAGCGGGAAATTCACATAACAAGTATTATTCAAAACATAACTAAATTTGCATAAAGTGTCATATAGTAGCGAGTTTACAATTTCCTTCAAAAAAGTTAGTGACATATTTCATTATTTTTTGATTGAATAGTTAACCATCATCTCAAGCAACTCTTGGGCTTTTACTAAACTATTAACCTCAAGTCTTAAATATGCTAAAAGCCAAAACAACTATACATGTTCAAAATGTAACCACTTTTGTTGATTTAAGAACTCATCATTGGATGGGATGAAAGCGTAAAGATTAGTTAGTCAGTATCACCAGTCAAGATAGCTAGCCTAATTAGTTGATATGGTTAGTCAAAGTAGGTGGAGAACCACATTAGTGTTGAGTTCGTTAAGAACATCAGGAAGATGCGATAGAGGAGGGAATTGGTAGCCTCATTCACGAGTATCATGAAATGAAACATGGTGAGATGTGTGTTAGGGTCTCCTCGACCATCATAAGGTTTCAACGTTAGCAGGAGTTGAAAGTTTTGTGGCAATCGTACCTTCATGATGGTCTCAAGGAAGGGCCAGAATCCACAAGGAACTGTAGAGTTCCATGTCGGGCTCAGCTCAAAGGTGTGAGATCCTGCTACCACTTCCTCTACGACATGTAGAGTGGTGCTCCTCCCTGTTCTTGTCGCAATTGAGCTCTTCCACTCAGTTAGTTAACTACTTGTTATGGTCTCATAGCTCTTGTTACTATTTTCACATTTGTTCCATTGTTGACTTGTTGATTCACGCCCCATTATGGGCACTAATGTTTTGACTTGGCCCAAAGGGGGTTGAGACCGCTTCAGTGGCGAGACTGGTATCCCTTGGTGGCTCCGAACTCTAGTGTTTCAAAGAGTTCCTGGGAGGGGGACCTGGAAGGGACTCTGATAACAGTTAGAACACAATTTTGTGTTATGGGAATAATGGACAAGACTTTCCTTTGCCATGTTGGAGGTTCTAAATATATAAAGTGAGCACAGAAGGAGGAATGCTAGCCCTCGGCACGTTCCGAATAAGGTGTAGTGGGATTTTTCCATTTAGCGGTAATCATCCACGTTCTCATGTTGATGGTGGTTCCTGGCGCGGCTTCTGCGCCTAAGTTGCAGGTCGTGGGAGAAGAGGTTCTTGTTGTATCGTGTGACCGTGGCTGGGATGGTCTAGGCCCATCCACGAATTATCACTTTAGGTCGCCTCATTGGGCTTCGCTATTGGAGGGTTCAAACCCAAACATGTTGGAGTGTGGACGGACTCCCCTTCCACTAAGCTACTAAGACTTTGATGTAATATTATAACCTTCACAATTTTATATATATATATATATATATATATATATATA
>QANU01094673.1:500089-519816 GCA_003254905.1 Nissolia schottii | reverse complement strand
TCTAGAGACCATAGCAAGCTCATATCATTAAAGAAAAAGTCTAGAACTAAACTTTATTCAAAATAATATAGTATTTTTTTTTCAAAATAATTCTTCAATTAGAAATTCAAACTTTTAATTTTTACTTATATAATTTAAACTTAAAGATTTAAGATTATTTCAACATATTATTAAATTTATATAATATTAATTAACTTAATTTAAGAGTTAAAAAATAAATATTATTAAATTATTTAAAGGTTTCTTTGATTTATTTATTTTATAACTTCTATAAAGATGATATTAAATATATATATATATATATATATATATATATATATATAAATGCTTTAAAACATTAAACTCAAAATTTTAAAGATGTTATTAAAAATTAAAATAAAAAATTTTCTATAAAATATTTAATTCAGACTTAATTAAATTAAACTGAAAATTATTAGCAAATTTTTTAGCTTTTTTTTAATTATTGAATCCAAATAATCTTATTATCTTATTAATCTCATAAAGAGTGTTTTTTAAAAATAGAATTGTTCATGGAGTAATATATTATTATTATTTTTAAATTTATATAATATTAATTAATATTATTCAAATTATAAAAAATAAATATTATTGACTTATTTTAAAAAATGGGTTGAATATCATTTGATTAAACCTTAATGAGTGGGGTGTTTACTTTTATACAAGAATTGAGTGTAGTTTCATTTAATTAAGTCTCAAGTGTGGTTTAAAGTCTTGGTAACCTAATGGAATGGGAGCCTCTCCACATTCAACCATGCCTTAGTTTTAACCTTCCTCACTACATTTTTGGATTTTTATTTTTGAAAATTCCTTTTGCGGGCATCTCAGACTAAAACAATGTCGTTTCAATGATTAGGAGAAAAGAGAGATGTCACATCAGTGATGATTAAGAAAAAAAAAAAAGAGTAAACTAATGGAGTTACTGCATCATAAGCCTTTGTTACTGATTAAGTTAACGGAGAAACTGGCAACGCTAACGACAAAAAAGTTCGGGGATTAATAGGACAATTTTTTTTAAGAGGACTAAGCATGACATTCAGAAAAAGTTAGAAGACCAATTTGGACATTCACCCTTATTTAATCTATAACCCTAAGCAACGGACGAGTAATCTAAATAATACTTATCCCATAATTTAAGAGACTCTGTGATGTTTGAAAATGAATCTTCTCAATTTAATTTATTGTTGATTATTATTAAATATCATTTGTCGAGATCAATTAATATCACAAGAACCAAAAAAATTGTTTTTGGTGCATCTTAGAATCCGCCCCACCCTTAATTGTAGGTGTCGAAACTCGCAAGACAATTTTTACGGTTTCCGTCCTCGCGTTAGTTCGCACTTCACACAACGAAGAAGGAAAAGGAAAGAGCCCTAACCCTAAGCTCTCCTCAGTCGCTACTCGCCGCCGCCACACGCCGTCTCACGTCCCCTCTCCTCCGCGGATCCATCGCGTTCTCTTTCACTGTCCCTCCGTGCGACCTCCCCTTTGGTAGAAGCGAAATCATTGCTTTTTCATCTGTCCCGTTTACTTGATGTGATTTTCGGAGCTGAGGTTTAAGGGTGAGTCACTTCCCGTTGTTAGTTTCTTTCAATCTTCTGATGCCAATTTTTTCGGTTATTTTTGTTCCACTTCTCTGGTTTCATTCTCTACACGGCAATCAATCTCATCCTCGTCTATTCAAACCCCCGCGTTTTCTGCGTGAATTCGAGTTAAGGAGTTTAATTGTGATACACTGTGATGGCACATAATCAAAAGTAGTTAATTCTCGCAACCGCTAGATTGGATGACCATGTAAAATTCTTTTACACGGCATCACGATTAAACTCAAATAAAATGATGCTAAACTATGTAGATTTGTGCAATGCTTGCACTCCGTTTGTTCGTTCCTCCTCCTCCTCTGTGTGTGGTTTGTGTAGTCCTCTGTTTTGTATTTAATGGGTTGTGGGTTTATTTAGAGCTAATTTTATACAGCATTCTTCTCTATATGTCAGGATTGAAAAAGATGGCTTTATGTTTGTGACTTACTGATTTCCGTTGTAAGTTACAATAATGGCGGGAGTAGCTATACTTCTTGATCTGTGGAAGAAAAACCAAAAATTTAGCTCTGGATTGCACTCTCCACAAGCCTTTTCCTCTGCCTCTGCTGCTGTTGGTGCCGCAGCCTCTTTTGCTGCAGGGACCGGTTTTGCCTCGAGGGCTTTGTTTGGGTATTCTCTGCCTCCATCTTTTGTATACATTCATGTTGTTAGTTATTTGGGGATGAATTTGTGTTGAAGGGGTTGATATTGGGGTAGAATATGGACTGTAATTCATAATATAGGTAAATGATATTTTTGGTAATTAATTAAAAACCACTTCTGGTTCTGTTTATTTTAGAATCCGGGTATTGCTAGCTTTAAAAAGAAAGTGGTAATCGTGAGGGGATACAGAGAAATTCTTTTATACTGAATCTGAATTGCAAAAACCTTGAGGGTCTTGCCTATTCTACATTGGTTAACCTTTTAACTAACATATAATAGCATATATTCACACTTAGCAGCCTTGCAACTTTAATTTCAGGTCATCAGTTGCATATTGTGATGCCGCTGCAACCTTCTCTGAAGATTACATTTCCAATATAAAAAGTGCTTCTAGAAGCATTTACAATTATGATGCTCTAGGGCATATTACTACCAAGCAGTACAATGTGGAACTTAAACCTCTATTCTCGGCTTTTGAATTGAGGTCATTTGCAATGACTTCTATAAGGTCATTCTTGATGTTCTATTTGCCCCTTTTGGAGCCCCGTGCTGAAATGGAAGATGATGAGAACTTCCTTGATGAGAATCAAGAATCCCATGTTGACCTGGTTGTTCCCTTCAAGAAATCAATAAAGCAAATTATCCGTGAGGTTTGATTTTGTTTTATCTTTCCATTCTTGGTTCAGCAAGTTATATCCTGGAAATACACAATTTATGAAATGCTGTGTTTGTCATTTATATGCTGTGTGTCAATGTTGGCCTGCCATATATAGCCTGTAATTTGTATTATAGGAAACCCTGTGTCTACATGTCTACATGCTGCTAGGAATTTGTTGATTTTATTCAGTGACTATCTTCATTTGAAATCTTCCTCCACATCAATCTTTTGCCGTTAATACTAGATGGACCTTGTTTTGTTGATATAGTAATAATTAAATTGGTACTATGATGTCTTCTGGTTTTCTTTATTATTGGGTAATTGCCAAGTAAATTAGGCTGGTTCCTTAACTTTTATTCTGTGCTGTGTGGATATCTTTCATTGTATTTCTCTTTATGTTTACTATAATGTTCAAAGCGTAGTTGGTAAGTTAATTGTGTCTTGGATGCCATCACAGACAACTGTTGTAACCACTAGAAGGATTTTAGAAAGAATTGCTGTTCATTATGTTTCACAAAGAATGGCATGGAAACTCCTTAAAGGTGTGTTCTCTTAAACTACTTTTGAGTTCTATATTGTAGGGATTGGATGCCCTTGCATAATCGAGAAAGCATTTTTACTATGCATTACTAATTTAGTCAATCAAAGTATTATTGGTGGGAGATGTCCGTTTTATATTGTGAAATCTCCTAGAGATCTAACAAGCAGTTGATTTTTGTTGATTTCCTGAACAGATATCCCTAGATCAGCTACTCGCAAGGCCGGAAGGAATATGCCTACTTTGGTTTACTTCTTTTCTGTGAGCAGAACAACTTTTAGAGGTCAAATAGATCCTTGTATTATCTGTTAATCATGCGTTGCTGGAGTTTTGACTTAGAACTATCTTTTGCTAACTATTTATGCACAGGACACATGCTTGGAGTTGCAGCATCGTGGCTTGTCCAAGTAGGAATTGATATATATCGATTCTTTACTTCCCAGTTCAAGTCTACAGATGAGGATATCGATGTTGATAAAACCAAGCAAGTTGGAGTTCTTGGACAGAAGGTTTTCGTTGCTACAGTTAGGTGTTCTTCATCTCTAATTTTTGCCTCCATAGGAGCAGGGATTGGTGCTACCATTGTTCGTCCATCGCTTGGCCAGTGGGTTGGTAAGATTGCAATTAACACACAATTATGAGACTGTTAGCTAATTAATTCTACTCTTGCGGCTGAATTGTGTTAAGTTGATTCTTCTTAGTTACTCTTCCTAATGCTAAATCATATGTTTTTCTTCAGGGTGTGCTGCTGGTGATTTGGCTGGCCCAGTTATAGTGGCATTTTGTGCCGACCAACTATTTCAAGTGAAACTTTTCTGATGGATTCTTTCACCGGCTTCCAGTGACTGGTGTAACTTATAAATTTTGTTGCATTTATATTATGGATTCTGATTGAACCACTAGCTAAAAGTTGCCAAGCCTCCTTGCATTGTAACTTTATTATTGTTATATTTATTAATCATTAGAAGTAATAAGTCTCCCGTTATTGAACTCTGCCGTAATTGTGTGCTATCGGCAATCTTTACATTTCGGTCTCAATTTCGGATAAAAAAATATTATGTTAGATAGTTATCAATCAACATAAGACTTCGATGAATCTTTATGATATGGATTAGGTGGCTTAATGTGAATGCTAGGTCGTTGCTCAAAATTGACGTGCTCTATAACGAGTAGAATCTCAAATACATCAAAGCGGGTGCCTTGAAAAATAATGGTTCTGGGTAGGGGTGTCAAAAATTCCCATCATAGGGGATTGCCACGGGGTTCCCCGAATGGGGCATCACAGGCAGGTTATCTTTTCCCGTGGGCGTGGGGACGGGTGAAAGTTCCCCTCTGGAGATTTGTGGATGGGGATGGGATCATGCTCTCTGTCCCGCGAGGACCTGTCCATGCTAAAAGACTTCCAATAGGTCTTATATACATCTATATTTTATGATATTTTATATTTAATTTAGTGTTAAATATGTTTTTAGTCTCACAAATTTTGAATTGTATTTCATCCCTCATAAATTGTTTTGCTAAAAGTTGTGCCTCCCATTTTTGTCACATGATCAAGTTAATTGTCACGTCAACGGTTAACGAGTTAACATGACAGTAGAGACTAAAAATATTACCAAAAAAAATTTATGAGTGATGATTTTTAGTAATAAAAATTATGAGGGATAAAATACAAAATTTTAAATTTATGAGGGACTAAAAATATATTTAACCATTTAATTTAACTAAAAAAAATGAAAATAAAAAGTATTACAAAGTCATCACATAAGCAGGCAGTGGATTTTTCAAGTAGTAGTTAAAAGTACAATATTTGCACCTAACAATCAACTTACCTGTATGCATAAGATGATCGTGCTAGGTAGAGCTTTGTTGATATTTGTAAGAATGTGATCCCAAATGAAAAGTTGATGAAGAAAAATGCAAATAGACTGAGATGCAGAAAAATATGAGTGAGTTAATAATTAAATTTGGAATTTAATTAAAAAAGAGTTAATTTTATGACTCAATAAATCAACAATAGAAGCAGAGAGAAATACTTGAAAATGACAACATTATCGTGTGATGCTAAATGAATAATGTCAACAAAATTAATAAGGGGATTATTCTAGTACTCCATCAAATTTAAGGATATTGGTACCATATGATTATCTATGGTTAAAAATCAGCCATGTGTCCCATTAACTTTAAATACTGATTATTTTAAACTTGAAAGTAAATCATAACCGTTAAAATATAAAGAGATATTGATACCTTGTAAAAACATAAGTACTGAAGGAAGAACCAATTAATAAAGAAGAAAAAGGAAAATGTCCACCAAAAATGACATAGACGTTAGAGGGAGGTGATGTAGGGATTGTAGTGTCTAAAGTAAATAGGACTTGAAAGGTTATTAGTTAATTAAGAATTAATTAAAATATGCAGAATAAAAATGAAGAAAGGTTATCGGTTACACAAATAATTGCTTATAATTATATGAAATTTAATGCAAGCTAATAATTGCTTAATACTTTGCACATTGTCCCTCTCAATTTTCGTTAGCTTCTATAATTTTATGGTAGTTGATTATAATTATATAGAATTTTATAATAAAAAAACCTATACTTAGTTTAAACTGAAATGAGCATTGATCACCATAACGAGCATTTGTATATGAAATGGAATATTACATATGATATATATATTTGTCCATCTTTTTCATAAACTGTTGAGTGTATTTGGTAGAGACTAAACTCCATCACAATCATACATTTGAGAGCTAAAGTTAAAAAAAAAAATCTAAAAATGTAGATACCAATATTTATTAGAATCAAAATCTAAATCAAGAGAAACTATAAAAAATAATTATTCAATCTCAATTTTTTTTTATTATTAGAAGATAAATTTTGTTAAATAATTGAAATAAATTCTAAAAATATCTTTGCGAAACTTTATGTTTTTTTTTTATAATACGTGAATCATTATTCTTTAATAGTGCATTTTTTCATTTATTAATTTTTTTTATAGTATTTCATTAAAGATTAATTTTCTTTTTAAATAACTAACTGTCCACAATATTGTAATTTAACTGTGAGACTACAATAACTTGACTGATCGGCGCTGGCTTTCATGCACTAATATTTGATGCTCCTTAATGCCTACGGTGCACCATAGTTGATTGCAACCTCTTATATCTTGTGTGAATTGTGCAAAGCCGAGAATGTATCTTTGAATGAAGGTGTTTTACAACCTGGGGCTTTCGAAATAGAGGCCCATCACAGACCCATCGGACGTATCCAATCAGATTGGTACTGTCAGCAATTGAAACCAGTTACTAGTTAAGCAGTATCCGTGAAGAAGTTGTTAAATTGAATTTTGACCCTGCTATCTGACGTCAGCAAATCCCAATACCTTACCTTAGTTGGATGAGTATCGATTATTTGAGTAATTCATGGGCTATTTGGGCGCTCTGTAATTCAAAAGTGTGTTTTACTGAATGGATTACTACTTTTAGATTAAATAGTAATTTTGCATAAGAAAAATAAATTTTTATTCGACATCTATATTTATCAATACATAAATATAATCAGGGGTGTGGTTGAGCGGAAATGACTCATCTTCCCTAAATCAAATGTCATAGTTTTGATCCCTGACTTTAGATATGAAATAACCTTAAAAATCTACAGGTAAGTTGTCCCACCCTTAGAAGTACCTATAAGTTAGCAAGGAATTAGTCATTAGACTCGCACCAATGGATATTGTAGCATCCACATTTTTGTTACTCTAAGCATTTTCTTAGAATATCATCTGTTCAGTTTAGAATTTATTAATAATCATCTATTAGATGAATCATACAACCACAAATGAGTTATTTCATCTTTATTTTCATGATAGTGTGAGGGAGAAACTTGAATGTTTAGGTTACTGCCTAGTGTCAGCTTATTCGTTCTGCATTCCGTTAGTTAACCGTTTTTCTCACTGACTAAACCCTTGAGCCAGAGATCCACAAAGGAGGTCTCGATACTTGTCCTATACCTTTAGGAAGTATAGAGATTTATCACTTTCATTCTTTTCCAATCCAAAAACCTTTGTAGACTTGTGAATCAGAGTCCAGCTTAAGAAATTAAGATATTTTTCGAATGTTTTCAGAGCCTGTTTTCTCTCTGTCTAAAGCCTTCTAAGTCCAAAATTAAGTGTCGGACACACTCTTACCATGTTTTATATATATACTTTATTCTTTTTAATTCCATAATAACCTTGTACAAATAAAACGGTTGCATTTTAGTTCTCAATGCATCTTAAATCACGCATTGGACTAAACGCGTGACACGTCACAACACATGGCACTATGCATGGGTGCCTGTTGAAAGCTTTTTACACTCTCGTCGTTTAATAATATATCCTTCTTTACAGCTTTCAGATTCTCGAGGAATCCAATTGCAGTATAGTCGGGTATAGTCGTATCCACAGCGAGTTGCAAAAATACCGTTCTTGAGTTTAGTTAATTAAGCAATAAAGTGAAGGATTGGTAAATTGTTTGATAGTTTAATAAACTAAATCAAGAACATGAAAGATAAAATAAGCAACAAATCAGAAGTAGATCCGAAAGCTTGTTGGGAATTGAATCCTATTATAGTTTCATGCATCCATTTACTTAGTACAACAGAATTATCATTTCATTGATTGCCCGCCACCAGTTCTTAACTTGTTCATCGCTTTCGCGCATGAAAAAATCACATGTTTCCTTTATTATGCTGACACTTTCGTGCACAAATATAATGAAGTACGCTAGCGTTATTCCAGAGGTTAAAACGGCTAATCCTTCATTCCAGTTACGGCAACTAAGAATTAGATGAATTGATTTAGTTCCAACTTATGATGCCGCTTTCGCACGCAACCATGCAGTCTAAAATCATGCTTTAGGTAGCTAAGCTAAAACAAGCATTAAGCGTAAAATCATTCAAGCTAATCATAGAAACTGATAGATTCATAATGCAAAAGTTACATGGATACAATCATGCTACAATATTCATCAATATCCCAACAACAAGAGGATTAAGAATCCATCTTACAAGAGAATCTCAGAGGCAAGGTGTTGGACGATTACCATGACACGTTCTCACGCTGTCATGACAACGCCCTCCGTGCTTCCTCGATCACTCCCAGCTCCTTCACAAGCCTCCTCTTTGTTGCTAAACTAACCTAAGCTTTGAAGTATAAGAGAAAATGTAAAAGAGTGAAGTTTCTATTATGGATGGATGGCGCTAAGTGAATGCCTCGGCCTTCTATTTATAGGCCAAAATCTGAGGTCACCACTGAGCGGTAAGGGCACGTCGCTGAGCGATAAAGCCTTATCTGCTGAGCGATATGGGTCCATCGCTGAGCAGTTTAATCTTTATCGGCGGCTACAAGCTGTCATAATAAATGTCGTGACAGCTTTTGCAGGACAGCGCCGACTTGTCAGGGCGGCGCTGACTTTTGCAGGGTGGCGCCAGCCTGTTGGCGCCTGCGAGTGGCTCGGTGGACGAGATCGCTCAGCGGGTTGATGTTTACCGCTGAGCGATAAATCCTTGTGCCCTGAGCGGCTTGAGTTCCTCGCTCAGCGCTTCTTGTATTTTCTGCGCTGAGCGTCTTGCTGTTTCCGCTGAACGGCTTCGCTTCTGACTTTGTCTTTTTGCTTCTTTTGCCTCGTTTGCCCTTTGCTTCATTCTTCTGGGACTATTCTTTAATTAATATGCTTGCGTCCATTATTTTATAAATCCTACAAAAAGTGGGGAATTTAGTCAGATATTTCTTTAAAACATAAGCAGATAAGTGTCCTTTTACGGGTTGATATTTGCGCAAATACGACACTTATCAGTGCCGCATGTCTCTACCAACTATCCTCCTTGAGACAAGTGTCTCAAAACCACTTCCATTTCATGACAAGTTTCCCTGCTATGCACAAGACTATTTCTTGAGTTTCCTATTGTCAAATAAGCTGTCGGTGAGCCCTAGTGGGCCCCATTTGTCAACCAATAACCCCGTTAAGTAGGAACTTTTGCCTAATGTCTGGGTATGAGTATCGATGTCATCCTAAGCACCTCAAATATCTTTGTCTCAATTTGGGGCCGTTTCAGAAAAATTTTGACATTACGAAAACCCGGGTAATCGTTTTGGAGTTACGCGTGGTCTTTGGAACCCAAACTTAATTTTCTTTCTATCTAAAGTTTGTCTAAGACCAAGGACAAGTATAAACCTTGTATTAAAAAGAAATTATTTATTTTACCTTTTTTTAAGTCCATTTTAATTTTATATAGCCAAAACGTCACTTTTTAGTATCTTTGAGCACTCTGAATCGCGCGTTGAGCCTACGTGCGACACCTCGACTAATTACCTCACTGCATGACAACATGTGGCAGGACACATGTCGCTATGCATGCTTCCCCATCCAGTCCATGCAACCAAGCCACACCCAAAATTACCTCTTAATTGAATTCATTTTCATTTGATGACAATTAAGTCATTATATGAAAATTCCTCCAAGAGCTTTCTTCCCAAAATTCTCTCTAAAAAAGCCAACTTCATCATCTTTCAACCTTTAGCCACTCCAACCCCCTTTCTCTCACAGCCAGCCCCACTCCTTCTCCTCCCCTTCACGACCCCAAAGCCACCATGACCAAAACTGCCTCCATCATCAACCGGCCGCCACTCCCCAAAACAGCCACCACCTTCACCCAAATCACCATTTTCAGCATCATCATCACAATTTTATCATATTCAAGTTGTTGGAATTTTATCATTACATCACGTCAGATTACTAAGGATAAAGGAATTGCATAAATACCTGAATCCATAGCTTATTGATTGATATTCCTTGTAGCAATTGATCACGAACAAGAGCGTTGGTTTGTGAATGCAAGGAGTTTGGCTTGGCTGCAGTTGGAAGATAACAAGAAGAGAAACAGAGAAGAGAATGAAGAGTTTTACGTTCTATTCCCGAAGTTAGATTCTAACCTTAAGCGGTTACCTTTTTATTCTTAATAGGGCAGAATAAAAAATTGACAAAATGGGTAGACGTAGGGACTCTCTCATTTATTAGTTAATGATGGGTCTAGCCCACCTATCATCAGCTAGCCCAAACACATGAGCACAATATTCTGACAATTAAGTTAATCTGGACAAATTACTAATTTATGCATGTCCACAAAATAATTATTCCAACATTCTCCCACTTGGACAGCATAAATTAGATTACAAAATGAAACATTAATTCAGATTAGCTCACAATATGTGATCACAATAGATGCCAGAATAGCACGACATTCTTAACCACAAGATCCAAAATGAAATGTATAAGTATTTCATTACTGCAGAAGATCACACTCGAAGGAGCAATGATATCATACAGAAACAAAAAAACCACTACATTTCGGTGACCTTATGAACGTGAAAATAGTCGTCCCAATCATCCGCCCAAGATGCTATATGAGATTGAAAGACAATCCCATTACAATAACAACATGAGACTGGGTCCAAAATGTCTCAATATTGTGCCATTATACAACAATTATATAAATAATTTCAATTGCGCAAATCACAATAAACAAAAATGGCAATGCAAGATAATTGTCGTCACATTAGTCAATAATTATTGCCAAACGTTTCAATAAACGACAATATAACACATGATGTCAAAAGAAATATATCAAAAAAACCTCATTATACCCATACGGGTTACATGCTCAACAATGAGTTGCATACGCCACATATGCCTTTTTTGAGATGCAACAAGATATCTCAGCATAAATATTGAGACTGGGTCCAATATGTCTCAATTATATGTCATTACACAAAATTTGTCAATAATTAAGCTGGACAGGCTTAAATGACATTCACAATAACATGAGGTCACAACGAACCTACAGAACAAACTCCCCTAACCCAAAAACATCAAAATGAACCTCATTATGCCCTTAAATGTTGCTAGCCATTGATTAGGGGATCAACAACAACATGTTCTGTAGTACCTTAATAGACAAGAGTCTACCATAATACGCCATATATAAAACGAAAGGACACGATAATATATGGAAAAAAATCACAACATGCCATATATATAAAACGAAAATACACAATAATATATGGCAAAACATTATTTAGTCTTAAGACAATAATGGCAATATATATTACTCCCACTAATCCAACATATTAAAACAAACACAAATTTTAATATGCCAAGGAGTAACAAGTTTGGACATACACTTAATAACAATTAAGAACATAACACAATATAAAGTCTCTAACTCCCACTAAACAAAATTTTCAATATGCCGAGGAGTAACAATACAATCAAAGAGACTTAACAATGTTCTTAATTAAGGTTCTAAAATTAAAAGCGACGATAGATCAAAAGGTAGAAAAGATCATAAACCCAAATAATATTTGCACATGTATTGATGATTTTCTCATGTTCAATTAATTGGGCAATTAATTGAACTAGAGCACTTATATCATTGTAATCCCGCCGAAGGGTCTTGAATCACAATATACAAGTCTCTCACTTGATAGAGAAAAATAATAATACTAATACTGAAAAATTACTTACAGTATATATAAAATATAATTAAATTATTTTTCTCTTTCACACAATGATTATGTCAAATAATGTCACACCGAAGGGTATGTCCATTATTTACACAATCCAACAATAGTCGCAATCCATTAAAAATAATAATAACACCAATAATAATAACTTATTTAACAAGGATAAATTTCACCAAAAAGTGAAAACAAAATTAATGAAATTTTCACATTTCTACAAAATTCTCAATGAAGCTCTCTCATGCAATGTAATTCCTTTGGGGAATATCAATATTATAGTGCATGTGCAGAGTCTTCTCACAAGCATTATTCTAATATAAGTCTCAATATCACACAATAACAAAATTGAAATATTTATAGTGGGTAAACTCTCAGCCCAAAAAGGAGCACACAACATTATTTAGTGAACAAAGCTCCTTAAAAACCACAATGTGGCTGATCAAACAAAACATAGAGATATTGTCAAAATTAAAATAATTTCTCCATGAAAAATGATGTTGTACCCAAAAAGAATAGCACTTTGACGACAACAGAATTTTACTATAAACAGCGGAAGCATAAATAATTTCACAATTATTGTAAATTTTATCACAATTGTCAAAGTGATATATATATATATATATGTATATATATATCAATATCACAATAACGAATCCCAAAGTCAATATTTTTCAAATTATAAACATGTTTTTANTGAGAGTGTATAAAATTGTCATAAATTTCGACAAAATATTGTCCAACTCGTTAACATACAATAAGATATTTCATAATTTATAATATTATTAAATTTGAAAACTCAAAACAAATAGTTCCGAAACACCAAAGTAAATAAAATTTAACAAAATATTGTTTTAGAACTTGGAACATGATACAAACAAAAAACACAAATTCTCAAATAATTTTTTTTAATTAATTACAAAATTACATTTGATTATAATTAGTCTCGCGAAGGCAAGCACACAATTATATAAAATGTATGTTAGCAAAGCTTAGCAAATGGTAGATTACCTTTCTTTTGAACGATAGCAAAGTTGGGTTATTTGAACTTTCCACAAAAATTGTTCTCAAAACAAACTTTACACGAATTCCATGTTAATTAATCCAAGTAACCCAAAAACAAAAGGTACCCAAATTGAGATTTCTGTAGGGTTCGTGCATAAGTAAATTTGATTTCCCAGTTCATATCAGACACCCAATCTCAAAACACAACCACAACATGAAGTTAAATTGGCTTTTATACCTATTGAAGGAATTTTGGGAATCAAACAATATAAACAATAATCTCAACAATATAAACAATAATGTTGAGCTTTCAACCATAACATTATATCCTTAAAGCTAATATCGAGAGGATACTGAAAACCTTAGGGATATAATTAACCATTCACCAAGAATTATATTAAAACAAACAAACCGAAGGGTAAGTTTATTATTAATATAAATCTTAATGCAACAATAGAATGATGTTCTAACATAATCCGACCCGCGAAGGCGAGTTCACAATTATGTTAGACATCCAACAGTCTTTTCCAAAAAATATTTTACCACAGTCCGTCTCGTGAAGGCGAGCTCTCAACCATGCAAAATATCCAGCCGTATTTATCAAGATATACCATATCATAATTTCTCAAAGAAATATTGTACAATATAATCAACAATAATAATTCTCAAGGTCAAGTGCAACAAGTACAAATATATACACATATAATATTCAAATAATTGAATAAACACATTGCTTCAGATAAACACATATATTATGATAATCTCATGCCAAAGTATTAGTAACATTAGATTCATGTATGCGTACATTCATACATAGTATAATGAACGGAATCCACATATTTTACAAAGAGAGTCCCATAGTAATTCTGAATCCGTTCCACCAAAATGTTTAGGCCCAGTCCGAATTTTTAACAAAATTTTCCAGAAGAAATAGACCCATCAAACAAAAAATTATAATGCAAACAAAAATTAGTGCATCATGCAAAATAAAAATTGTTTGAACCCAAAACAGAATCAGGCCCTAAAGCCTATCAGCTTCAAAATAGGACCCCAAAAAAACGATAAAATCCGCCCATTGAGCCCTTCATCAGCCCATCACATGCAGCCCAAACAGAAAAATTGCATTCTTCTACCCAAAAAAAATGACCCATTTCATAAAGAAAAGCCCAGTATGGGTTTAGAGAAAATTTTGTGCCAAAAAACTTTAATTAGCAACAGCAGCCCATAATCCCAAACAAGAGCCCAATACGTGTTTGGACAATATTTTGAGCCAAAAATAATAACAACAACAATTCTAAATATAATAGCAATCCAATCAGCCCATATTTCATAAATAGTCATTATAGAACTGAATTTGGGCTTAGCCCAAATTGAAAATTTTTGTCCCACTCAGCAGTTAAAAAAAAATAATGAAACAAAGGGAAATAGCAACACTGAACCCAAACAAGATTAATGATAGCAGCCACAATTGGAAGAAAAACGGAAACAGCAATTAAGGCAATCAATTTCAGCAATTAAGCCAATCAATTCCAGCAAATTAATTCAGAATATCAAACAGAAAATAAAGGAAAAAATTGTAACTGATCTTAATTATAATCAATTACACTAAAGGAAATAAAAGAAAATTATTCCTATAGTTAATTTCAAAATAAAGAGCGATTAGTGTGCTGAATTTTTTTTTATTATATTTTTTTTTCCTTCTTTCAGCTCATGCCAACACCAAATGTTGAAGCTAGGGGAGACAAGAAATCTTTCCCCAACACCAGTGCAATATAAATAATAAACATAAAGAAGCCCCAGGACCAGAAAGAACCCATTACCAAGTGACTGGAGAATACTCGCGGCTCATTATCATGGCAACAGGATTGCAGAAAAATTTCCGCAAATCATGGCAGCAACACAAATCAACAATCCCATTATATCAACTAATTTTCGAAAATCCAAAACAGCAATTCCTCAATTGCAGTGGCAAATCACGGGAATCACGTGATTCTCTACGGCATGCCCGGCATCCGCAATTTTACCATTGATGCCACTAATTAACCACGGCGGTGCAGCAGCGGCGGCGTCGCAAGCAGCGGCTCCCTGTAGCTACGACGCCTGGTGGAAACCTGTACGGGCAGACCGAATGCCCCGACCCCAGAACCCACCGCGACAGCCGACCGCCACCACCGCACAAGGCACACCCATCACGGCACAAAACTTCAATTTTCTTTCTTTATTGTTTTGCATTTTCCTCCTTTATTGTTTTACTGTATCCATGGTTCATTGAGCATGATAAATAATATGTAAATAGCTTAATGTTATGAAAGCCTTGTTTGCATTTGCTGAATCCATAGCTGGAGGTTAATTGCTATATTAGGGTTAGAATAAAATTCCCAATTCCCAAATTTAACAATTCAGGGTTCACAGGATTGAAAAATTGAATAAATTGTTAAACAAATGATTAACAACACTTATTATCACAAATTTCACATGAAAGTGCAGCGGAAACTAGAATAACATATTTCAATTTTTCAAATCATCCAACAACACAAATCCTAATAACCTGTCAATGATACAAGGCTCTGATACCAATTGTTGGAATTTTATCATTACATCACGTCAGATTACTAAGGATAAAGGGATTGCATAAATACCTGAATCCATAGCTTATTGATTGATATTCCTTGTAGCAATTGATCATGAACAAGAGCGTTGGTTTGTGAATTCAAGGAGTTTGGCTTGGCTGCAGTTGGAAGATAACAATAGGAGAAACAGAGAAGAGAATGAAGAGTTTTACGTTCTATTCCCAAAGTCAGATTCTAACCTTAAGCGGTTACCTTTTTATTCTTCATAGGACAGAATAAAAAACTGACAAAATGGATAGATGTAGGGGCTCTTTCATTTATTAATTAATGATGGGTCTAGCCCACCTATCATCAGTTAGCCCAAACACATGAACATAATATTCTGACAATTAAGTTAATCTGGACAAATTACTAATTTATGCATGTCTACAAAATAATTATTCCAACAGTGCTCACCAAGTTGAAGGCCAAAGCACTAAGTTGCTTGTGAGCTTTAGGTGGATTTCCTGGCCTCGAGGCAATGTGGTAAATAGCCTTTAAGACAAGGCTCAAGATTTTTTTTTTTTACCTCTCTAAATTTCTTGATTTTAAATATATATGTCCTTGCATGTATAATATGAGTTGAGACTATTTTGGTTTGGGTTTTGTTGTGAGTATTGGCCTAGAAAAAAAAAAAGACAAAACCTTGTCTAGAGAATTTAGAAAAATTGGTAAATTTTGGGGTAAAGATAACAAGATCATTACCTCGTGACAGAGTCTCATACTAGCAAGAGGCAGAAGGATAACACAGATCAAGGAGAAAAGACTGGTACGGGCCACGTCACAAGGAAAAAATGACTGAGGAGAATTAGAATTATCAACAGATCTAATGATCAGAAAATCAGTTATATGACTCTAATACTAATGAAGAATAATATATAAAATAAGGATTCAATACATAATTAAATACATAAGATTAGAAGACTTATTTTTTTCTTAATGCGAAAACGTGATCTTCCATCGCAAAGAATAAGATACTATACAAGATAAGGAGAGTTATCCTATTATCCTATTCTCATTGATGGCTGCCCCAAGAAGATAGTTGCTGATTTAGACAGAAAGGGTTGGAATTATGTTTCTGTGGAATTTTACATTACTACAAGCGGAATATGCAACTGGATTAGATACGAGACATGAGCCTTAAAAGTACAGGGGTGAATGAAGTCCTTTTCTCCGATACAGGAATTGTGCTTACCAAACTGAGATGCAAAACCATACACTGAAGATTGAAGATTCCTAGAGTACTACGCATTCAAAATGAGTTGGGTGATTTGGTATTTCCTTTTTCAAAAAAAATTAAAGGTTTTTTCTCATCTATTTTTTTGAAAAATGATCTCTCCATCTTATCGATAGTTTAGGATCACTGTAATTGTGACATTTACATATGATTTATGGTTTTTTTTTTTGCATTCTACAAAGGATTAAAATTGGATGTGACTCATAAAAAAAATATTAGAGTGTCAATTTTACAAAAGTAAAAGCAAACACACACTTATTGGTGATTGATCCCGATGCAATGATCAGTTACATAAACAGAGTCCAATTGTGTCAATGAATGTTCTTCTCAACATTCCGCACACTTATTGTATACACTTTAAAAGTAATCCAAACTAACTCTAGATCATCATATACATGTTTATAGATATCAAACCATTACGAAGCTCATTTTGTTCCTTAGTCACCTTGATTTTTGAAATTTAAAATTTGACTTTTTAATCCTTAAAATTGTAAATTGTTAATCAAATTAGTCCATCAATTCATTATCATTACGATATTGTTACAATTTTGTTGATTTATTACATTAAAAGGGACATTAACAACAATTGAGACTACAAATGAGTTGTAAATGTACTTGAAATTATAAATGAAGTTGCCAAAACAGTTATAGTGGTAAATGAAGCTGTAATAGCAACTAAGATTATAGTTTCAAGTGTCGTCACAATCATATTTTTAGTCTTTATTGTTATTACACGGCCTCTATTGATATCACATTCTCATTTAATGAAAAAATTAATAAAAATATGACATTACAATAATGATAATGAATTGAGAGATTATTTTGACTTGTTCAAAGATTAAAAAGTCAAATTTTAAATTTTAAGAATTAAAGTGATTTAAATTTAGAGCAAAATGAGCATTTCTTAATGATAAAATCAAACACCAGAAAATGCATCAAGTGCATTTTCATTGAGAGTTGAAACAAAGTACTTCATGTACTCTCCAAAACAGAATGGCCGGTACCGTAGAGGATGCATTTTTTCATCCACCAGCTCAGAGGGGACCTCAATCTTTACCTCTTCCTTTGGCATTGTAAACAGCGCAAACGAGTACCTCTCTTTATCTCCACTCATCATCACTCTGTGATTAACAGCATGAAGTCTTCCATTGCTCCATGCCTATTAAAAATAAAAAGTATCAATTAATCAATTATCCTTGGTGATATAAGTATCCCATTTTATTGAGTCTTAAAATGTTTCTTATTTATAACACAAACAATATTTTTTTTCCCGAAGCTCTAATTTACTCTTGTTCACAGGAGTAAGGCTGGCAAAACTTTTTGAAAATGCTCCCCTACTCTCAAAAAGCACAAACTAACTTTTTGTGTTTGATAAATAAAAAAGTTGGAGAGCTTTTGCTCTTGACTTTTGAGAACTACATGTGTTCTTAAGAGCTATCAAACAAAGTTTTTTAGAATTGAAGAATTGACTCTAACTCTTCAAAATTTAAAAATATTCAAATAATCTTATAATTTAATAAATTTTCAATTTTGTCATTCAATAATTAATTAAATATTAAAATATAAATAATCTTTATTATTTATATCCATTATAATTATTTTTATATTTTAATAGCAACTTAAAGATATATTAAGCCACTAGGATTGGTCTATTAAGCCACAAGTTCAAACCTCATTACAACCAATATGGTGTAATTTATGAAGTAAAAAAAAGGGTTAATTAAGTTTTTAGTCCCTATAATATGAAAAAGTTTGGTTTTAGTGCCTCATTATAAGTTTTAGTCCCTGTGAAATATGAAAATTTGATTTTGGTCCCTGTGGACGGGGGGTGATGGACGGTGATGACGTATCACTTAACGTCGCTGACGGGGCATCACACGTGGACCCGCCACGTGGCAGAACCCATTTTCTTTGGGTCCAAACCGAATCGGTTTGACCTGCCTCGGTTCAAAAAAAAAATCCCAAATTGCAAAACCTAACCCCTAAAATCCCCAAATCAGACTTCTTCCACATCGATTGCTCGAGTTGTCCGTTGCCATCGCCCTCCCCCCACGGCATCGTCTTCCACGCGCCGCCGTCGCCGCCGCAGTTGTCGTCGTCGCCGTCTCAGCTTCTCTCTTCTCTCTACTCGTCGTCTCGCGTGGCGTGGTTGTCTCTCTCGTTGTCTCGCGTGGCTTGAGTTTGCCGGCTCTCTTTCTCCTCAGATCTCCCACCAAAAATAACAAAAGCAGCAGCAGCTACTGTCTTCCCATCAGGGAGCTGCTCCTGCTCTCCCCTTCACCGGTGAGGAAGTCCAAGTCTCGCTTCGACGCTGAGCGAGGTGCCGGAGTCTGCTGCTGGGGGGCTGAGGCGGCGGTGCAAGAGCAGAGGGGCATTGGGGTTGCCCAGGAACTCATTGCGGCAGTCAAGGCGGCGATCGAAGGTTAAGATCCGGGAAGAGAAGGATGCTGTGGGGTTGGAGGATGAGGGTGAGAAGCAGAGGAGGAGAAAGCAGAGTGGGAAATCCAAGAAGAAGAGGGAAGGGAGTGAATTTGGGGATTTAGGTTTTAAAATTTGGGTTTTTTTTTTAAATCGGGTCGGGTCAGACCGGCTCGGATCCAAGGAAAAAATGGGTTACGCCACGTGACGGCTTCACGTGTGACGCCACGTCAGTGACGTTAACTGACACGTCATCACCGTCCATCCCAACCGTCCACATGGACCAAAATCAAACTTCCACATTTTACAGGGACTAAAACTTGTAATGAGGGACTAAAATCAAACTTTTTCATATTTCAGGGACTAAAAACTTAATTAATCTTAAAAAAATGATATATTTATCAACATCATTCTTATGGCTAATGCTTATTGACAACAGTTTTTTTTT
>QANU01094673.1:370557-497195 GCA_003254905.1 Nissolia schottii | reverse complement strand
ATAATAATCAGTAGGATATTAGTATGCATGTTCACTTAGAAACACCTGAGCGGCCGGTTGATAAGTGAGTTAAAAGGATCCCCCGACGCCAAGGTAAACCACTGAGGACGAATGTTCTCACCCCCACTCACTTATACTTCCAGGGGTAGACGTGAGCTATGAGGAGCACCAAGAGGATCAGGAAAGAACAGAGGACAAGCTACCGATGACGACGGACAGATCTTCAAGGCTATGAAGACATGCTTAGTTGGTTATGCGATGGACGATCTTTTATCATGTGTATGGATGATTATCACATGTACATATACTTTATTATAATATTATATGATTGGTTGTACTTATCTGTGAAGGACCAGGTACTTGCTTAGGTAAATAATTATGCTATGAATGACTATTGGTTGTAAGCCTCAAGCTCTATCGTTTGTCTTATATACTTTGATTCACACATGGCTCATATTTCGTAATTATGCACTCAGTAGAAAAGTTTTAAATTGGTCCATATTTTCCTTAACTTAGTATTTTCGAAAAGTAATAAGGGACTATAAGTATTCCCCCCAAGTGATTAACAACCTAGTGAGCATTGCGTACTACTCAAGGGTATGCAGTTATCTAGGGTGTTACAATTATAACATTACCAAACCAAGTCTAAGAGATATGTTACTTGAGCTACTAACTCTCGTCAACCTAAATACTATTTTTAGTTTTAATTCCTCAAAAATATTGTGGATTATTACATTTCTTCGTATTGGTTAGCTATGTTGGCCAATTGTACAAATGTTTAAGAGAAGGGAATGAATTTCTCATGTTAAATTTGGTCATGTTTGATCATATTATGAGAAAGAAAGACACAAATATTTTGATTTAAGTCCTATCATTTTAAGAAGGTTTCACTTGTTTAAAATGTGTGTCTTTCTCTATCATAACATGACCAAATTTAATATGATATGATTCATTAAAAAAATGAAAATACTAAAATCTTAACATAATGTTTGAGACGCAGAAATAAAATTAAAAAAAATGAATTTTTTGTAGTAAGTAATCCAAACGCATTAAAAGTCCCTAGATAAAAAAGTATTCAACAAAATATTCAAACAAGAATACCAAATAAAGAAACCAATACGAAAAAAGTGAAATATTTTAAAGAATTAAAAAAAAAAATACATTAGTCTCTAGAAATATGCTGTCAATACATAAAATAAAAAACACATACATTTCAATTCTCGAAGTATATTTAGAGTTTTAACATACAAGTCTGTAAAAGTAAACATACGTTTCTTTTATCTTATGGACTAATTCGTGAAGACTCTAGCTTCGCGGACTAAAAATGCAGTTTTTCTCAAAAATATAGTTAACCATATAGAAACTAATTAGAGAATGAGAAAGAGCAACTAGATGCATATCTGTGTGTGTGTGTATAGATATAGATAGATACCTTCAGTACATCACCTACCATGACCACATAGGCATCCTTGGGTATCTCTAGTTGAATCCATTCGCCTGTTTTGGTTTGCACCTCAAGACCTTGGACTTCATTTTGGCATAGAATGGCTAAGACACTTTTATCAGTGTGAGCCAAAAGGCCAGTTTCACCTTCTGCTTTGTTTTTTTCAGGAGCTTTGTACTTCATCGCCCGGAAATGAGTAGTGCCGTTCATGTGTTCAATATCCGAAGTGTAGTGCTTTGGAAGGTCATAACCCTCTACGATCATCCTCAGGAGGAGGAAATTCAGTTCCAGCAACTTTGAGCTTGTGGACTTCATTGTCTCACTACATAGAAAAATGTTATTAAAAATGCCATATTTAAAACAACACATAAACATTCTTTTATTTTGCCATTACTTCTTTCCACTTCACTTAATTTTTTTTATTTTTTATTTTAGATTGCCTACCCGGTATCTAAGGCCTAGCTTTGACTAATCCAGATCGACTCGGGTGAGTCTCCCAGCACGGATAACTGCGTACACAAAGTCTCAAACTTGGGACATTTCTTAAGCGATACCAATCCCCTTATCACTTGGATCAACCCCCGTTGGTTGATTTCACTTAATTTTGAAAATAAATATAAGTAAAGTCACTTGAAAATATGTCCATATGCTTACTTTTTCAATAAATTCATACTTTTTCAATAAATTCATGATCATTTGAATCAATTAAACAAAAATATTCAATTCTTGGAAAGGATCGAAGTACATGAGGAGAATAACAATAAAGAAACAATGCATGGAATTAGGGATAAGTTTGAGAGATTTTGAGTATAGAACAATCTTAACATTTTTCACTTTGAAATTAAAATTGCGTCATTCTTCTAAAATGATTTTCTTTTGGTGTTATTTATTTTAAATCAAACTTCAGAAAACTCTAAAAATAGAGAGAGATTCTTAAATATTTTTAAAGTAAGAAAAAAATCTTCCCAATGAAAATATTGAAAATGATTCTTTTAAGAAAGTGCGCAAAAGAGAGCATTATTATGAAAATAATACGTGAAACAGAATACATTTGGGTAATTTCGAGTGTTTAGCATTTTCAACATTGTCTACGTCAAAATTGAAACTGAGTCATTCTTTTAATGTTTTTATTCTTTTAATATGTTTTTTGTTTTGATGCTAATTATTTCAAATTCAACGCCAGAGAACTCTAAAAAAAATAGAGAGAAACTGTTATATGTATATAGTAAGAAAAAAGTCTTTGCAAATTAAAAGAATTCTTCCCAGAAATGCTAGATAAACGTGCTTGACAGCTTGAGGACAGTAGCACTAGGGAAATACATCGAATTAAGGAAACGTTTGGATGACTTTGCATGTAAAGCATTTCTCTTTATTTTATCATTTTCTACATTAAAATTGCAATAGCTTAAGTCTTTTTAATTTGTTTTTGTTTTAATGTTGACTATTCCAGATCTAGATCCGAAAAACTCTTGAAAAAGAGAAAAATTCTTATTTTTATAAAGAAAAATCGTCTCAATGAAAATAATAAAACAATTCTTTTAAGACAGGCTCCAAGTGCTCAAATGCAGCGACATCAGACAGAAATACTGAGACACAAGGACAAAAATCTTGTTTATTTACTAAGACAGACACAAAAATTTGTGTTTCAGGACAGAAAATTGTATATTTTCTGTACCTTCATTTTGTTGGGACACGTGACAGGACACGGGGACACAACCTTTTAGAGTAGGATAATGTGTTTTTTTTTCTTTCTATTAAATTAATGCAATAAGAGTATTTAAAGTTATTTAGAGTGTATTTTCTGTCTTGTCTCTATTAAACCAAACAAAATATAGATACGAATAAATGTGTATTGTACACCGTCATCAAATAGAATACAATACTGACTCTTATGTCTTTGTCTTTATGTCTGTGTTTCCATGTCTCTGTATTTTAGTCTATCTTAGCAACCAAACACAACCTAAGATAGTAACACTGAGGAATTGAGGCACAAAATTAAGGAAACGTTTGGGTGGCCTAGAGTGTAGAGCATTTTAAAAATTTTCTACATTAAATTTTGAATTGCGTTATCTTTTAATATGTTTTTTTTAAAATTTTTTTATACTTATATTTCAAATATAACTCCATAAAACTCTTGAAAAAGAAAGAAATTCTTATGCATTATTAGAGTAAGAAAAAATAAATCTTCAAAAAAATATATATTAAAAGGGGTTGTTTCGATGCACTCAAGAAGAGTAGCGCAAGAAAGCAATGCATGAAATTAAGAAAACACTTAGGAGACATTGAATGTCGAGCATTCTTAACATTTTTTTTGTTTATGATGTGATGCACACTAGGGAGCGTGTGGTTTGCGGAATCTATGAGCATTCTCAAGAATCTGAGTTTGGGAATGATGGATTCCTACGTTTAGTTCGCAAAATGAAAAAACATTCCCACAAAGGTTATATTCCCAAGAATAAAAAAACTCACACTTCCCCTCAATTTTAATCTCACACACAGCTATGAGATTCTAACACTCTCACGGGAAATGAATGTTTTTGAAAATGCAAATTGGCAAATTTACCCTCATAAAATTAAAAACCCAACTTTACCCCTCCCATAATAATAATAATAATAAATAATTAATAATAAAGATAATAATAATAATTAATAACAATTATTAATGTTAAATTAATAATATTAAATAATAATTTTAAGGGAGTTGATAAAATAATTAATATTAAATAATAATAATAACAATAAATATTAAATTACTAATAATAGTATTAGTAATAATAAATAATTAATATCTATGGAACTAGGTTTCCCTAGTTGTTCTAATTGTTTAATACAATACGTTTTGATGATGACAAATACAATATGCTCTAATTATTCATGCTTATTGTCTATGCTTATGTTTGTAGAACTAGGTTTCCCTAGTTGTTCTATTTAATTCAATATATCTTGATAATGACAAATAGAACATAACAAACAAATAATGACAATTAGAATGCAAAAGGATGTTATATGCTAAATAGAATATATTTATCTTGTATGATTCAACTTGATGTTATCATATAGCTTACACATCATACAATGATATATGAGAAACATCCTTTTGAGAACACATCCAATAATGAATTATATGTGCATTGAAGGATTAACTTTGGATATGTGTATATGCATGAATATCAAGTGCTATAGTGTTAGAATGCATGCATGCATGTTAGGAAAAGAATATTATTTGATTAATATAATGATTTGATCCTTGCCTAATTGTATATGCATGATGCATTGACTGATCTATAGATGCGTATTAAGATATTGGAACACATTGGACTAACTATACGTTCTGGTGAATAATCTTATGTATGTGAAAGTCCAAGGTATCAAGAACAAGATGGAACAAGAAGGAACATATTCATATGATGCCCAAAGTCAAAAGAAGGAGCACAAAATGCTTATCCCATGAAGAACATGGTAATGCCGAATATANATGATGCTCTTAAATGATCTTTTGATTCTATGAACTAAAAATAGTTAAGAATGATAATAGGAATCAAAAGAATGAGAAAAATGATGAATTTGGCTCAAGCAAACTTGACTCATTCGAATAACCAAGGTGTGCCATTCGAATGACCTGAAAAAAAGTCATAACGGCTATATTTTCTTGAGTCATTCGAATGACCTAAATCCAGAAGCTTAAAACGGCTAGTTTTCAACGGACAGAAATGAGAAATTAATTGGGTAATTGCTTAGGGTGTGGTATCCCTAAGGATTGGTTCTTAAGGCTCAAACACAATGGTGGGGATCCTAAGTATAAGGAGTGCTCTTGGATGTAAAGGTTTTTCAAGCACCTAAGTTAGAATATTGATGGTAGTGGAAAAATCTTGAGCAAGCCGCTTGGGGACTGAACGTAGATCACAAGGGTGGTCGAACTAGGATAAATCATGTTTGCAATCTTTCTAACTCTATCTCTTTATTTATTGCAAACTTCTATTATTGTCTTGCATATTTGAGAATTGCAATATCAAACATTTGTTGATAATTGTTTATAAGTTGCCCTATTGATTTTTATTGTTCTATCAACAAACATAATTGAACAAGCTTATATTACATCCTTAATTGATATATTCCGCTACATAATAACGTTGATTGCATGAAAATGCAATATTTGTCAAAATTGGAATAATTTCTTAAATACTCAATTCACCCTCCTCTTGGATATTAGTTGCCACTCGCCAAGACTAACAATATCAATAATATTAATTAATAGTAAATAATAAATAATAATATTATTAAATAATTAATTAATATTATTAATAATAATTTTTTGAGAGTTGAGAAAATAACTATTAATTATATGTAAATTATATTTAGATATGAGTTTAATGTGTGTAATGATATTTTTTTGTCATTTGTTAGGGGTATTTTTGGTAAAACAAAAAATATTCCTGAAAATATTAGTGCCATTCAAACGTATGAGTGATTTATTCCTAGGCATATTTTGCCAGATTCTCAGGAATTTAATGAGTGAATCAAACACATTTAAAAATCGTTCTTGGAAAAATCATTCCTAGAGTAGCATTTCTAAGAATGCTATTCTTGTGAATGTTTATTGATTTTGTGAACCACGGCCCCCCAGTTTAAATTTAACTCCAAAAAACTCTTAAACAATATAGAAATTTTTATGTGTTCTTAAATTAAGAAGAAAAAAAGCCTGACTATTTGACATTTTTATTTTGGTGAATTTATAATTTTACATTTAAAACAATATTTTATTAAAAATGTGTTGGACTTTAAAGTGGTGAAAAAAGCCCAAATCCAAGGAATTTAAATAAATTGTTAAAGGTTTGAGAAACGTAGCGGGTTAAATGTTACATCTTGACTTAAAACTCTAATGTTATGGAATTAATAGTCTTTCTAAATATATAATCTACACTTAATTTAAATTTTATTAACGTAAAACTTTAATATTCACACTTAAAACACAACATAATGTAATGAAAGTTAAGAACAATGATGTCGAATTATAAATGAAATAACAATTTTCTTACTTTAAAAATATCTAAGAATTTTGACCGAAAAAGTTAAACAAGCGTGTGTAACGGCTAGCAAGGGTACAATGGGGAATAGCCAAAGAATAGAGGGTAAAGAAGGAAATGGGGCCAAAATCAGTAACAATCCACAACAGCAAGCAGTTCAGCACAACGAATCTGTTAAGGATCGTGGCCACGTGGCTGCTAGACCGCAAGAAGTGGAGTCGCGCAGAGGCAAGAGAGCAAGGCAACCAAGCATAAAGCTGAGAGGATTCATCAACGAGAAGGATATGAGTATTGTGAGCAATCTTCTCTCTGTAAATTCTCTCTACTCATCTCTTTCAGCTCTGTGACCTTCTCCGTTTCGCAGGTGAGAACCGCGGAGCTTCCAGCAGCGGAGGGTGCAACCACGACCAGTCGTCCTTATCCCCCTCGGGTGCGCTCGTTAGGGAGGCGGCTGCCGTCGGTGATTGAGCGTAGGCTCTGTGCTCAAGGATCCATCATTCTGTTATTAATTTCTTCAGACTTTGTTTCAGTTTCTTGTTTTCAGCACTGTTTCATTGCTGAATTTAGTGGTTATTTTGAGCTTCCAGCTGAACTAAGAGAGAAAGACTACTGAATTGAGTTTATTAGTCCCATATCGTTACATTATTTGGTGCTTTCATCACCCACCACGGCCGCGGAAAAGACAGACACGAAGAGAATTATGGAGATGTTGGAGGAAGCTGCAAAAGCAAGAGAGCAACAAGATGCACAAATAATGATGCTTGAGACGACTTTCCAAACCTATCTCAATCACTCTGCCAATTCCGATAACCAAGGTGGGAAGAACTCAGCTCAGTATGATTTCACAAGCCAACATAGACAATCGTTCTTTGTGCGCAATGTCAAGCTCGAATTCCCTCGTTTTGATGGCTCAAGGGTTTTAGATTGGATCTTTAACGCCAATCAATTCTTCGATTACTACCAAACCAAAGATGTAGATCAAGTTACAATAGGTTCAGTTCATATGGAAAAGGATGCCATCCCTTGGTTTCAAATGATGCAAAAATCATACCCATTCCATTCATGGCAGGAGTTAACCAGGGCAATGGAAATTGAATTTGGTTCATCCCCCTTTGAAGGCAAAAGAGGTAATCTCTTCAAACTCACTCAGAAAACAACTGTAAATGCCTACTACACCACATTCATGTCTATGGCTAACCGAGTATATGGCATCAGCCCGGATGCAATGCTTGATTATTTTATAAATGGGTTAAGAGACGACATCAAGAGGGATGTAATAGCTCAATGCCCAGACAACTTCTTAGAGCAGTAGCATTAGCAAGATTGTATGAAGAAAGGTATAGTCCAGGACCGAGACATCAAAATTATCAAAACAGAACCCATGCTTGGCAACCACAATATGGGAAACCACCAAAGGCCACACTAAGGGCTAACTTACCACCATTGTTACCAACTCCGGACAACAACCAAGACAAAACCAAAGCACACGACCCATTCATTAAAAAAATGGGACCAACAGAGATTCAGTTAGAAGGGAAAAGGGATTGTGTTTTACATGTGATGAGAAGTATTCTTTCAGCCATAAGTGTCGCAATAGGCACTTGATGATCCTACAGTCAGAGGAGAATGGAGAGACTGAACTAGTCATTGGAACTTCTTGGTTGACCAAATTGGGAGATCATGTAGTCAATTATTGTGAAGAAGATTCTTTCTCTGACCTTGATGGCTAGGTTTTAATGACGACAACACACATCAACAAAAAGCAAGAAAAAGGCAAAGACACAACCGAAGAACCGCAAAGATCAACTGTTCAACATATTAAAGGTTCAAGTGTTTTTACCTTAGAGTCAAATAGTTAGTACTTGTTGTTGATATCATGGTTAATGGCTCATAAGGCTTACATTCTAACAAGTCTAACATGTTTTCTAAAACCTTAAAACATTTAGCAATACTTCTCTAGGGTTTGCAACACTTAGACAACATTTTTTGCATGAGTAATCGATTACCCACTTGTTAGAATCCATTACCAACTCTAGAAATTTGAAAATAAGTCATTTTCTATGTGAGTAATCGATTACTAACTCGAGTTAATCGATTACCACCTTATAAATTTTTAAAATTGGCATTTGTTGTGTGTGTAATCGATTACACACTCGTGGTAATCGATTACCACCTGACAAAATTTGAAAGTTGGCAACGGTTATGGGTGTAATCGATTACTACACTTGGGTAATTGATTATATGCACGAACTGGTGTGTTTTTTCATGAAACAGTGCGTTGTTTGGCATCTGTAAGCCATGCAATGGTTCATGAACAGGCACCTATGCCTGTATAAGGATGGAACTTGTGCAAACCACTACTCCAATCCAGAACTCCATTATTTTATCATCAATTACAAAGTTCTGATCAATTTTCAAGTTTATTGTCAATCCAAAACTCAGAAAGCCTTTGAGCCTTAACTGTTATATAATTTGTGCTTTCTATTCAGGAAAACTTCCAACCCTGAATTTAGGATTGGCAAAGCCATTGTATTACTTCTTCAACAATTGTGAATCAATTGTGGCACCGTAGTGTTCAGTGTGGGTTGTTAATCACCGTAGTGTTCAGTGAGGAAATTCTGATTATCACCGTAGTGTTTGGTGAGGGCATTGTGTAACCAGGGGAACGAGTTTGTTCTCTTGAAGTTGTTGGTGTAAGTGCCTCGGTTGTGAGGTTGTACACAACACAAGATTACATAGTAGAAAAATCCCTGAATCAGAACAGGGGACTGGGCGTAGCCTTCGGTGGTTGAAGGTGAACCAGGATAAATTTCTCGGTTTGATTTTGTCTATCCCTACACTCTTTACTTACAGCAATTTATCTTTCCGCTACATTATCAATCTTAACCAATTTGATTATTGCTGTTTATTGGGTTCAAGTTTCAGAATTAGGGTTTGAAACCATTCTCTTTCACAAAGAACCAAAATCAAGAAAAATCAAGTGAAACCTAATTCACCCCCTCTTAGGTTGCTATCTGTAGTTACAATTATGACATTCCCAGACTGCAGTTTGTGTTGGAAGGAAACAAAATGGAGATAAAAGGAGAAAGCATCAATTAACCTCAACAAGCACAGTTGCAGCACATCAGAAGACTACAACTGGTTGATGCAATAGCAGAAATGTTCACAGTTCAGATACAAGAAGCTACTGATGAAAAGGATGAATGGTTGGAATTACCAGAAAATTTTGGAACCTGAAATGGCACTCATCTTGCAGGCCAACAAGCAGGTTTTCAGTATTCCTCAAGGATTACCACCTCCTAGATGTCATGACCACAAGATTACATTACAAGAAGGATCTTACCCTGTCAAAGTCAGGCCTTACAGATATCCCCATAGCCGGAAGCAACAAATTGAAGAAATGGTTAAACAAATGCTAACAGAAGGCATCATAAAACCAAGTAAGAGTCATTTCTCTTCACCTGTGATATTGGTAAGAAAAAAGGATGGCACATGGAGATTTTTCACTGATTATAGGGCACTTAATGCTATAACAATCAAGGATAGTTTTCCTATACCAACTGTGGATGAGTTAATTGATGAACTACATGGTGCCACCTTCCTTTCTAAACTAGATTTGAGGGTTGGCTATCATCATATTAGGTTTCATCATGAGGACACCCATAAGACAACATTAAGATGGCTAGTAATGCCATTTGGCATGTCGAATACACCTGCTGCATTCCAATGGCTGATGAATGAAATATTCCAACAAGTATTGAGGAAGTTTGTCTTGGTATTTTTTGATGACATCCTAATATATAGCTATACTTGGCACCAACACTTAGCACATGTGGAATTAGTCTTACAGCTATTAGTGAAGGAGAAATTATTTTCCAAGCTATCTAAATGTGATTTTGGCAAACAAGAGATTGAATATTTGGGGCATGTCATATAAAAAAGAGGAGTGGTAATGGACAAGGCTAAAATAGAGGCTATGATGCAATGGCCTCAACCACAGAATTTGAAACAATTAAGAGGCTTTCTTGGGTTGTCATGGTATTATAGAAGGTTTATGAAGGGATATGCCACTATAGCTACAGCTTTAATTGACCTTTTGAAGAAAGATACTTTTAGTTGGAATGAAAAGACTGAATAAGCATTTCAGCAATTGAAACAGGCTTTAATCACAACACCCTTGTTAGCATTGCCTAATTTCACCAAGAAATTTACTCTAGAGACTGATGCTTCAGGAAGTGGAATAGGAGCTATCCTAGGCCAAGAAAACCAACTTATAGCTTACATCTCAAAGAAGCTTTGTCCATCAATGCAAAAGAAGTCAGCATATGTGAGGGAGTTATATGCTATAACTGAGGCTTTAGCCAAATTTTGACACTACTTACTTGGCCACCAATTCATTCTAAAGACTGACCACAAGAGTTTGAAGTCAATTCTAGAATAGAATCTATACGCTCTATAACAGCAAGCATGGTTACATAAACTATTTGGTTTTGATTTTACAATCCAATACAAGCCAGATAAAGAAAATATCCCAGCAGATGCACTATCAAGATCCTTCTACATGGCATGGACAACTCCTACAAACAGCTGGCTACAGGAAGTGAAAGCAGCATTGGACCAGGATGAGGAAACAAGGCAAATCTGTCAACAGGTTAGGGTAGGGCAGGGCAGGGGAGGCAAAGACCCTTTTCACTATAGCAGGACATATTATTCTACAACAGCAGGATAGTAATTGCAAAAAAAATGCCAAACTAAAGACTGAACTCTTAAAAGAATTTCATGATTCTATTCAAGGATGCCATTCTGGAATTGCCAGAACAACAGTAAGGATTGCCTCTCAATTCTATTGGAATGTCATGCACAAGGAGATCAACCAATATGTATTGCAATGCCCTATATGCCAACAAGCAAAATCTGCCACCACCTTACCTGCATGTCTATTACAACCCTTGCCTATTCCAACCAGGTTTGGGATGACATTTCAATGGATTTCATCACAGGACTCCCTAACTTTCATGGCTACAATGTAATTCTAGTAGTGATAGATAGATTGACGAAATTTGGCCATTGTGAAATGACATGGTATGCCTAATTCTATTGTTTCAGATAGCGACAAAGTATTCCTAAGCAAGTTTTGGCAGAAATTATTCCAATTGTAAGGCACAACACTCAGTAAAAGTTCAGCTTACCACCCACAAACAGATAGGTAAACAGAGAATTTGAACAAGCTATTGGAGATGTACTTAAGGTGCTATACATTTGATCAACCAAGCAAATGGTTCAAGTTGTTGTCGTGGGCTGAGTACTGGTATAATACCAGTTTGCATAGCAGCATCGCCATGACTCCATTCCAAGAACTTTATGGAAGAGAACCACCCAAATTAATCAATTATGAAGTACAACAAATAGATCCTATGGAACTACAAGACATGTTGAGGGAGAGGGATAAGCTATTGAAGCAGCTAAAGACTAATCTGAGCAAAGCACAGGAATATATGGAAAGCAAGGCGGATAGAAAAAGAAGGGATGTCCAAATGGAAGTAGGGGACTTGGTCCTAGTGAAATTGCAGTCGTATCGGCAATCAATCAGTGGCCTTAAGAAAAAACCAGAAATTGAGCATGCGATTCTTTGGGCCATTCAAAATAATTGCTAAGATAGGGAATGTAGCTTACCAGGTTGAGCTACTCGCTGCAGCAAGAATCCCCAATGTGTTCCATGTCTCTCAGTTGAAGAAATTCCAAGGCCCATACATACCACCATAACTACCACTACCATTGCAAACATTAGAGACCAATCTCATTATTCAACCGCAGGAGATTATACAACAGAGAAAGATTTACAAGACAGCAGGATGACAAACTAGGTGCTAGTCAAGTGGCAAGGAAGCCCCGAAGCAGAAGCAAGCTAGGAGAATGTCGATACAATGAGAGCAAATTTTCCTAATTTCAACCTTGAGGACAAGGTTGGTTTTAAAGGGGAAGGCTGTGTAACGGCTAGCAAGGGTACAATGGGGAATAGCCAAAGAATAGAGGGTAAAGAAGGAAATGGGGCCAAAATCAGTAACAATCCACAACAGCAAGCAGCTCAGCACAACGAATCCATTAAGGATCGTGGCCACGTGGCTGCTAGACCGCAAAAAGTGGAGTCGCGTAGAGGCAAGAGAGCAAGGCAAGCAAGCATAAAGCTGAGAGGATTCATCACCGAGAAGGATATGAGTATTGTGAGCAATCTTCTCTCTATAAATTCTCTCTACTCATCTCTTTCAGCTCTGTGACCTTCTCTGTTTTGCAAGTGAGAACCGCGGAGCTTCCAGCGGCAGAGAGCCAACCACGACCAGCCGCCCTTCATCCCCCTCAGGTGCGCTCATTGGGGAGGCGGTTGCCGTTGGTGATCAAGCATAGGCTCGGTGCTCAAGGATCCATCATTCTGTTATTAATTTCTTCACACTCTGTTTTAGTTTCTTGCTTTCAACATTGTTTCATTGCTGAATTTAGTGGTTATTTTGAGCTTTCAGCTGAAATAAGAAAGAAAGACTACCGAATTGAGTTTATTAGTCCCATATTGTTACAAAGAGTTATATTTTGTGCTAAAGTCAAGGCTTTTTTCTTCTTTTTTGCTGAGGTTTTCTACAAGAGTGTCATGTGTAACATCCCGGATTTTTCCCCTTACAAAAATTTCGCATAATAAATGAATGCGAGTCAATTATTAAGACTGAAAAATTAAATTATTAAGTTTTAATCCTAAAATGCCAGTCAAAATAAAGATTTCGCGATCCCACAAGCCTTTCACGAGTTTGGGGTGATTTCGGTCATTACTGAAATTTATTTTTGACTCAAAGGAGTCTATAAAAGACACTAATATGAAAATAAATTCGAGAATGCCTCGACAAAAATAAAATTATTAATAAGAAAAATTAGTAGGTCACAACGGTATGTCCGGAATATTTTTAAGAAATCTACTCGTAAACAATTAACGACCAAACGCGATCAAACATAATCGAAATTGTCACATGGTTATTTGATGCCACGATATCAATCGGAGGAAACGTTATCCTTGCTTTGCTGCAGGATAAGCATTGTATGTAGATACATATTATATTATATAATAAGAATACAAAATAATATAATATAATATAATATAATATAATATAATATAATATAATATAATATAATATAATATAATATAATATAATATAGTAATATAATAATAATAAAATCCTAAACTATCAAGCAATGCCTCGAACCCAGCCACTGCCTCGAACCCGCTATATGTAACATTCCGATTTTTTCCCCTTAGTAAAATGTTCATAAAAATAAATAAAATAAGGTATAAATGAATTTAGAACAGAGAAAAACATTACAAGTGTATCCCATAGTGAAAGTTCCCCCGGATAACTGCTCGTAGAGCCCTTTGTAGGAATTAATCTCTTGAGGTCAGTAGAAATTATTATGTGGGGTATTTCCAAATTCTGCTGACACTCAAATGATTCTTCTCGACCCCTAGAGATGGATGAAAAACCTAAAGTGTCGGTAAAACGGAAATCGGTTCCGTTTCAGACAATTTCGCAAACACTAGAACGGTCCCGTTTGGCCCCGTATAGCCAGTAGAACTGAGCAGAGGGCCTCAAGTCTCTGGAAATCATACCTTATGGAGGGAAACATTTTAAGGTACCTTAGAGTAGCCCAAAACCTCATTAGGAAAAATGGGCGAGAACGGGCGATTGTGGAAGCGCCAGCAGAACGGTCCTGTACGGACACCGGCAGGAGATAACGGGTCAAAGGTATCTGTGAAAAATAATCCTCCGGAGAAAAATTCACAAATGCCTTAAAGCAATAATATTCCCATGTAGGAGGAAATTAGAGGATCGCGACGGTATAAGCAGAATATGTTTCGGACGACCGTGCGCGACACACCAGCACTGCGAGCGATAAAACAAGAGCGAAACGGAACCGGGAGAAAGCAAAAATATGGGCAGCCCACGTGATTAATTCAGATGGCAAGGAAAATAATAAAAAATTCAAATACTATTTATTGATGTGACATTAGGAATATCTTTTTAATTAATTATAAAAGAAAATAAAAAATGGCAAAATTGTAAATATGCATAGGGGTAAAAAGGTAATTTTCAGGGGTAGGATTTTGGCTATAAATAGCCACCCCATATGCAGAAATTTAAAGAGAGAAATTCTCTCTGGAACTAGAGGAAACTCTGCCGTGTGCGCCGCGGTTACCCTGCAGAGACTCTACCGAAAGCTCAGAGCGTGCTCAAGGCTTAGAGGACTACCCCCCACGCCTTTCCCATCACCGAACAGCTCCCCCAAAGGTGGGTAACTCTAGTTTGCTTACCTCTTTGGTGGATGTATGTGTTTATGTGTGTGTATGTCTCAATGTTTGTATGCATGCTTAGGTAGTTTAGAACTTTGGTTAGGATAGGGAGATGATTTTGAAGGGTGCTGTGACCTGGACTAGATAGGATTTTGATGGTTAGAATATGTGTAAAAACTCAAGGAGCAACCATGAGCAAAAGGGAAGAAAAAGGAAAGAAAATAAAGAATTCTGTTTTCAGATTCGCTAGTGACCGCTGAGCGGCCTTTGGTACCGCTGAGCGATACCAGTGAACCGTTGAGCGATTGGGCCCAGACCCCTGAGCGAACCCAAGGTACCGCTGAGCGGTCTGAGACCTGAAAGTCTTATGGAAGCTGTTTTGAAGCACATAGTCTAACAATCAATGATGTGACTGTAATTGGTAACTGATGTAAATGCAGTATGTGTAGTATGTGAAATAATCTGTTAGCATTCCATGCATCATGATAAGAAGATAATGTTAAGAGGACTAGAAGTAATTCTGCAATAAGTAAAGATTATGAATTGAACCATAGCGAACAAGTCATGTCATGCTGCAGGTACAGAAAGGAAAAGATGATGAAATGCTGTATGAAAAGAAATGCTGAAAAATTATGATAAAACATGTACAGGCCTTGATCATGAGAGCCAAACGATTTTACTTCAGTAGGTCAGAGGGGCATACTGAAGGTGGAAGCCCGCCACAGGTGGTGTCGATATGGCATACCTGAAGGTGTGCGGTTACCACTCCTAGTACTGTCGAAAGAGGGCACTGCTATGGTGGGGGTACAATATCCGCCCACTACCAAGGGGTCGAGAGAGGGCACGCGGCAGGTGGAAGCCCACCGCAGGAAGGTCGAAAGAGGGCCTACCTGGGGGTGCGAGGTTATTCCGTCATAGTACTGTCGAAAGAGGGCATTACTATGGTGGGGATAACATATATTCCAAAACCCATGTTTAATCTGATATGCATGACTATATGAAATGTACGTATCTGATATTCTGTAATTACCGTCAAGAGAACGCTCGAGACGGCAATGTAGGTATACGTAATGTTAATAAGCACGAGAACTTAGTAAGCAAGAGTAGTTCCCCTATCACTTAGTAACATAGATAAAGCCGTTCAGAACTTTAGGCCAGATAATAATCAGTAGGATGTTTAGTATGTATGCACACTTAGAAATCTCTGAGCGGCCTGAAGTCCGACCTAACATGACGCGAGATCCAAGAGCTAAAGTTAACTCCACTAAGAACCTACCGTTCTCACCCCCACTGCCCTATGACTTCAGGAACATGTGATGACTCATACTACGAGGATGAGGCCGAACCGGCCGAGGAGCTGTGAGGCGGTCAAGACCGGACAAGGACGCCAGAGCCAGCAGGAGCCAATATTCTGTTAGGGCCAGACTGAGGAGGGTTATAGTTAGCCCTCGCATTTTGAGGACATGTATTGTATGTATTGAACATGTTAGTTGTATATTACTTATTGTAATAATAACTATATGACTCTTTGTGATGGACCAAATGGATGTACAGTTTATGTTTTGTTATTACTAGACTGTTGATCGTTAAGCCTCAATGGCTCTATCATTTGTAATAACTGTTCTTTCTGACATATAACTCCTATTTTGTGCAGTAATCCATATAATGGAAAAGTTTTGAAAACGGTCCCTATTTTCCTAAACCAGTATTTTCCAGAAATTAATAACGGTCCCTAGTGAGCATTGTTTACTGCGTACGGGTAAACAGTTAGCTAGGGTGTTTCACTATAACTAGCCATCCCCCAGCACTCGCAATACATATAAATCATACTGTTAAATTTATTTTTGTTCCGTTTGAGTGCTCTACGGTTATGCTGCCGGATTCAGAAAAAATAGTGTGATCATCCTAAAGCTCCCGGGAGTCGTTTCTGACAACTTCCTACCGCGCCTGGAAAGGTGGGTAACCCTATGCCCACTGTCTATGTGGTTTTGTTATACTATTTTATGTGTTGTTATTTGAGAAACCGACTTAGGAAATATTATGTGGAAAATATGGAGATAATGATGTGAAGATGATTTTATGAAATTTTGATATTAGAAAAATATAATTGTACTGGTTAAAACTGTGTGGAAAGACCTTAGTACTGTATTTCGTAAATGTCTTAAGCATAACTAATGGTATACGCTTATGTTAATGACCTTACGTGTGGTAAGTGTATGTTAGTGAATAGGTATTTTAGTAGTATTGTCATGTGTGTAATTTGGTATATACATTACATTCTTTATTATTTTAAAAGTAATTTTATAACTATGTGATAGTCGTTTACTTGTACTGGATTTGTACAATATGCATACATATTTGATGTGTGTACTTATGTGAAGTTCTCTCTTGCATTATTTGCTGTCTTTAATAATACAAATTGAACATGTGCAAATCTTATATTCTTTACACTATTTGTTTAAATGTTATTTTGTGTGTATAATTGTGTAAGCACATAGCAGATGTTAATTATAGTAATTATACATGATAGTTATTTTGTGTGTTTAAATGAGATTATTATGTAACATTCAGTAATCGCTATTATATGGGTAGCATTGCTGCATGATGTTTTTTTTGTATATAATAGTATGCATCATGAGGTCTCGGCCATCATTACGACTTAGGACGACCGTAGATAACTAGAGTTCATCACCTAATATTATAAAAAGAGCATAATTGAATCTTAGGGAACCATGATATCTGAAGAAGGATTCCAGACAAAAGGGCCTGATGTGCCTTAACAGTCAGTATGTAGTTATATGATAGGAAATCCCTCTCTTGGCACGTCTATGGACAAGCCCCTCACCAGTCCCGCAAGGTGGATTGCTCAATAATGAGAAATGAAAAGAAAGAATGAAAGAAAGAAATGATAAATGATAAATGATGAAGGTGACGTCACACCTAACTATGATAATGACGAGTCCACGCTCAGACTGGCTCGAGAGGAGCACCCCTCGCCATCCCACTAGGTGGATGGTTATCTCTATTGACGTGCGATAATGACCCTAGTTGCATTGGCAGTTCGCAACCACCCAGGTTAGAGCGCTGCCCGGTCGTCGTTAATATGGGAGTTAGAAGCAAGTTGTAACCAAAAGGCCAAGGTTACAAGGGTGGAAGGACTCGAGATGAAAAGGATTAAAGGTAACAAGAAGAACGCTATCCTGGCTCATTAGTTAGCTAGAAGCGTAAGAGAACCCCAATTTCCCCATGCTTAAGACACATAATGAATGAGTATGTGGTGAATGAATGCATGAATGTAGCTATATGAAGGTATGTATATGCTATAAGTACCGTCAAGAGAACACTCAAGACGGAATATGTACATACGCTACTACGTACGAAAGTAAAGATAAGGAGCACGAGAACCTAGATAAGAAAGACTAGATCTCCCGATCACCTAGTAAAGTAGATAAAGCAATTCAGGACCTAAACCAAGATAATAACCAGTAGAAACTTAGTATGCATGAACACCTAGAGATCTCCAGAGTGGCCTGGAAGATAACGAAGTAACAAAATGATAGGTAACACTAGGGACTCCTACTGAGGACGAAGAGTTCTCACCCCCACTCCTTATAGGTCCAGGTGTGCAAAGCGAATGGAACAATGAGCGAGATGCATAGTAGTTGACGGACGGCTGCGGAAGGACAGTTTCAGGACCGGAGCAAAGTGATGATGTTTGCGTTAGAACGATAGATATTTTGTGTAATGATCTATGACTTTTGATAGCTTTTTGTGTAACTACTTATTAGTAAATGGTGTGTAGTTCCATGTTGGACCTTAGTTGTACTTATATGTATACTTATACTCTTCCCGGCATATTATCACCTTAACTGCCATATACGTTAGCATTTGTATATACACGCTTCCTTGCTCACGCACGACTCATAGTTTAAAACTGACACAGTAAAAGAACGATTTTCAAAACGGTCCATATTTTCGCGTAATCAATATTTGCAAAGTGAAAAGTAGGGGCTAATAGTAACCCAACCAATGAAGATAACAACCCTATAATCAGTGTTATGACGATCGCGTAGACTGAAAGTATGGGTGTTACATCATGTAAAGTGTGAATCAAAAAAATGTATTTACATATTATGTTTTTTTAATCTTAAATGGGTAGAAAGCTGAACACTTAGCTTTCTGTTTGTTCTCCCTTTTTTCCTTTATAGATATTAAGTGTTTATTTCAAGGATACAAATATCATTTTTCTTTATTCAATATTCAATCTATAAAGAGTAAGTTTCAACTAAAAAAATTGTTGAACCTACAACTTAATAGTAATTGTTCCTACATCTTATAAGTTGGGAGTCCATGTTAAATTCCGATTTCTAATTAATTTCTTGGCCAAAACCAAAAAAGTATCAGCTAAGGGTGTGATTAGGAGTTAAGAGAGGAGGGGAGGAGAGAAAAGGAAAGGATAAGGAAAGGGATGAAAAGAATGAGTTTGGAGGTTTTCGATCTGTTCTCCTTATTTGGAAGTGTAAAATAGAGAAGACGAAGAGAAATGAATTATTTGTGATATATTTTTTACACTTTTATTCTCGACAGTCATATTTAATTTTTTTTAGAGAATGTTTTTATATATAATTTTTTAAAAGAAATTTGAAAATAAAATTCTTTGAAAATTATTTTAAAAAAAAAACCATTTTAAATTATATTTAAGAAATGTCAAGTTGTAGTTTTATGTTATATTATATTATAAACCCTTTAAAATCCTCTAAATGGGGGGATTCAAAATGAGAGAGTCTCAAGGGTTTTACAAAATCCTCCAAATATTTTCTCTCCTTAAACTAAAAACTCTTAAATATAATTAAGCTCTCCTAACCATTTCTTTTTCTTTCATTTTTCTCTTAACTTATAAATACATCCTAAATATGATAATCATTGATAGTAAGAAATTCACTGATATTTATATTCAAAAGTGTTTTTTTTTTTTTGGATAAAATATTCAAAAGTGATGGTTTAACTAACAGAAACCAAAACACTTATAAGGTTGAGTAACCATCTTCTTATTAAAGAACATATAATTGAGGCCTAACGTTAACCTTTCAACAAAATATGCTCTCTATCCTTAGACCTTAGTTAACCAAACAGGTAATTGCTATATTCATGCCTTATGGTTTTAGCATAAATATATCACGCCCAGTCGCTCTCTGTACTATATATATAAATAAATAAAGCTGGGATAAGAATCGGAATTCATAAATTAAAATGTGTACCATGCACCCATATATATATATATTTTGTACATTATAATGACGTTGACGTTTGGTGCGAGAGACAAATATAAGTATTATTAAAAGAGAATTCAATATTGTTATCACTGCTGCACCAAATTTTGAAGACCGAAAGCCCCATTTTGGGGAACAGACACAAGTCTACGTGATTTAATTAATCAGCTTTTACTTTACACTATCCATGCCTCCCAACATAATCTACCAGAGTAATTAGTAGTCTTTAACTTGATAAAATATGAATAAGACTAAAATGAATCTTAACAATCATGCGGCGAATTAAGGTTACTTCATAAAGATAAAATTAAAAGAATTATAATAATAATAATTAATAATAACAATAAAAATAAATTATGTGTTATTAGGTAACTAAAAATTATTTCTTTTGCAAGACGTAAGTATAAGAGTCAATCACTCTAACATATAAACACATGATCAGATGAAAGTGTAAAACTTTATACTCTTATCCAATTATATGCTATCATGTAGCAAAAATGATTTAAGAATGATTTTTGTTTTGAGATAGTAGGCGTGAGAGCCAACTCTTTTTACATGTTGATAATGACGGTATAAAAATATTTTTTATTAGAATAATGTCTAATCATATATTACTATGTTTATTTCTTTTTTAAAATAGTAGGTGTAAGAGTGAATAATTTTTTTTAATTATATAATTATATAACGGTATCAAACTTTTTTAAGATTAAATTAATAACATAAGGGAGGAAATTAATACACACCAGAAAGATGGGTTCCCTTGAGGCCACATGAGGTTAGTGAAAGCGTGGGCAGAATCCCATAGATGAGCATCATCAATACCAAATCTTTGTCTTAGTGGAATCACAGGGCACTCCCCGGCGTAGCTCCTATAAGGCTTTGGGCTTGTGTGCTTCTCCTTCGTTTCTTGAGGCAAAGCAAACAAAGCCTTCAACCCAACAATCATGTCCTCACGTAGACCCTCGGGGATGCTGTCACACGCTAAGAGGAAGAATCCATGGCTCTCGCATGCTTCCCTCACCTTCTTGCTCATCTCTTTCCATTCCTCACTTCCTTCCTGTAATTCAAACCCAAATTTCAGACTCTCATAATCTCTCTCCATTTCTCTTTTGGCTGTTGTGCTTTACAAAATGGTACATATAGAGCAAGTGAGGGTCAGAGAAAAGCCTAACCGCGGAAAAGCCGGCTAAGCTACATATTAGGGAAAGGGACATTCGGAGGAGAGAGAGACTAGTCACACATCAAAAAGTTTAATGTCAAACACTTGAATTTTGCACATTTTAATAGTTATTATTTATAAGAATTAAATAATTTGTTAATAGAGTTTACTTTATGTGTATTCTTACTGTAAAAGAATTTTTCCTTATCATTCATTTTTGTGTTGTCATATTACTAAAAAGTTTTAGCTAGCATATAATTAGATAACCACATATATGAAGCTTTTTTAAATTGATAGTGTATAAAAATTAAACTCTTATTGATATGACAATTCATAATTATATGATGGTATAAAAGAATTTCTATAACAATATTTTAAAGTTCAATTGGTACTATTTTATAAGAAATATTTTTTTAAATTTCAATAAAAAGAAAAATGCATACATACGAGGATATCCTTTCACTGTAGTGTTCACATTAATATTGTTTGACTATTCAATGTTTTACATAAAATTAAATTTAATGTTATGCTGGTTTAAGTGGTTTGGAATCTTTTTTCCCTTCAATCTCTAATTCATGTTTTGTTAAAATGAAAAACTAACGCTATGAATGCTCTATTTTATAATGAGCCCATTCAACTCTGACGAAGCTAATTGGAGCGCAGTTACTATTAAAATATGTTTATATGGTTTTACATAAGAATAAAGCATCCTTTCTTGAAAGAGTGTGTAGTTGGGCTAAAGATGTAAATTGTGATTTTCCATTAACGATTCATGGAAACAACGATCTTGAAATTTATGATTATCACAAAGTAAACGAGGTTAATAATAGAAACACATACCCAGATCCATATCGTGATTGGATGGAATTAACAATTTCTTTTTCCTTCTCTACCTTTGATCCTTTCAACCCCTTTTGATGGTGAGAAGAGCGTTTTCTATGGTAGACCTCAAACCCTAATGATTTCTAAATTCTTTGGAATTCTTGAACCCTTGTTTTCTTTGAGTAATGCCATCTTATTTATAAGGGAGAGGGGAAGGTTGGTTTTACCAAAATACTCCCCACTAACTCTATAATCTTTTATATGATTAATTGCCATCCTCTTAATCCCATTTTATTAGAGTTAGTTCTACTATTAGTTACATGGACCATATTATCATGCATGAGATTACAAAATAACCTTATAATCTCCTACTTGGTCCATGTGACGACTTGAAGATCCAATAACTATAAGCGCGCACTTTATATTGGAGAACTCAAGTCATCAACTTTCATTGAATTGAACTGGTTGAATCATGGCAGTCAATGTCAATTAAAACAACATGTTTCCTTCCATGTATCACAAACAATTCAACCCAAAGAACTTTAATAAGGCATATTATGACCTTTGAATTTAATGTCCATGACATGTTATTTCACAGAACAATACATGTACATAATATGATGTGAATAACAAATAAATAAAGCAGAAAAATAACTTTAACTGAATTTATAAGTGTCATAACAATACGAGCAAGATCCACACATATGTATACATATCAAGCTAACAAGGACTTATCAATAATGCTCATACTTTTAACATGACTAGAAAATGTTTTGGGCGGCAACCCTTTGGTTAGCGGATCCGCTATCACTGGTCTTGTACCAATATGCTCAATTGACACTTTCTGTTTCTGTACTTCCTCCTTAACTGACAAGTACTTTAAATCCATGTGTTTTGCACCCTTGGAATACCTGTCATTCTTCGAGAAGAAGACAGCTACGGAATTGTCACAATAAATTCTTAGCGGCCTAGCTATGCTGTCGACAATAAATGTGGATTTCCTAGACTCTACACACCTTGCATAGTCTGAATCTGAGTAGCCAACTACTTCAAGGCTATTTGATTTTCTGTAAGTGAGCATGTAATCATTGATGCCTTGCAAGTACCTAAGGACCTTTTTTGCAGCTTTCCAGTGGTCTATTATGGGATTACTTTGATACCGACTCAACATTCTAACAACAAAACTTATATCTGGTTGAGTGCATGTTTGAGCATACATCGAGCTCCCAACCACAAAATCATAAGGGATACACTCTATTTCCTTACGTTCCAATTCATTGTTGGGAATTTGCATTTGGCTAAACTTATCTCACTTTTGGATTGGAACTATTCCTGAAGAGCAACATTCCATTCTAAATTTTCCTAACACTTTATTGATATAACCATTCTTAGACAACCCCAATACTCCTTGTGATCTTTCACGGAATATTTCTATTCCTATCACATAGGACGCCTCACCCATATCTTTCATTTCAAACTTGTTAGAGAGAAATTTCTTTACATCATGTAACAAGCCAACATCATTCGCAGCAAGAAAAACATCATCAACATACATAACTAATATAATAAACTTGCTCCCACTGACCTTCATGTAAATACACCGATCAACAGTGTTCTCTACAAAACTGTATGACAAAATAGTATCATTGAACTTAAGATACCACTGTCGGGAAGCTTATTTTAGTCCATATATTGACTTCTTTGACTTACACACCAAGTTTTCTTTTCCTGTGGTCAAGAACCCTTCGGGTTGGTCGATATAAACCTCTTCTTCCAAGTCACCATTAAGAAAGGCGGTCTTTACATCCATTTGGTGAAGCTCTAGGTCATAATGAGCCACCAAGGCCATAACAATTCTCAAAGAGTCATTCTTTGAAACTGGAGAGAAGGTTTCATGGTAGTCAATGTCGTTCTTTTGAGTNCTCATCTTTTCTTTATTAACATGTTCCAAATTATTTATTAAGCTGAATTTTTGGTGGAGGGAAAACTTGGGTTGTTACAACAAGTCTAGCCTTATATCTTTCAATGTTGCCTTTCGAGTCTAGTTTGGTCTTAAAGACCCATTTACAACCAACTCGCTTTAAACCTTCCGGCAACTCAACTAGATCCCAAACCTTATTGTCATCCATTGATTTCAACTCTTTTTTCATAGCATTGAGCCACTTTTCAGAATTGCCACATTCCATGGTGTGCCTGAATGAGACTGGATCTTTATCGATGCTTAAGTCACATTCATGCTCAAGTGAATAAACCATGTAGTCATCTGAAATAGCTGGTCTTTTCTGCCTTTCAGACTTTCTCAAAGGTATTACTTGTTGACTTGCACATCGTTGGTTGGTTCATTATCCATATGTTCATCTTGTGGGTTTGGAACATTGATTTGTTGCCCTGGAATGTTGTGTGATTGTGATACAACAAAAGGTAGAACAATCTGAGGAGAAACACTAGGTGTAGGAATTTCTACACAGTTCTCTTGAATATACACCTTTCGTGATTCCTCACTCTCACTAAACTGACCATTTTCAAGGAACCTACCATTACCAAACTCAACTATTCTAGTACTGTGGTTAGGGTAATAAAATATGTACCCCTTTGACTTTTCAAGATAGCTGATAAAATAACCAGTAACGGTTCTTACATCAAGCTTCCTTTCGTGTGGATTATATACCCTTACTTCTGCCGGGCAACCCCAAACATGAAGGTGCCTCAAACTGGGTTTCCTTCCTGTCCACAGTTCATAAGTAGTCTTAGGAACTGCCTTACTAGGAACCCTCTTAAGCAGATACGCAGTGGATCTTAATGCATATATCCACAATGATGGAGGTACATTACTATGATTTATCATGCTCCGAACCATTTCCATAAGAGTAAGATTCCGCCTTTCAGCTACACCATTTTGTTGTGGTGTACCGGGCATTGTGTATTGTGCATATATGCCTCGACTTTCGAGGAACTTTGCAAATGGATCAGGACAGTGTCCTCTTTCATTGAACTTCCCATAATATTCACCACATCTATTAGATCTCATAACATTTACTTTTCTATCCAACTGCCTTTCCACCTCATTAATGAACGTCTCAAGGACGTCCACTGATTGAGACTTTTCATGCAGTAGATACAAATAACAATAACTTGAGGCAATAAAAGTGACGAAATACTTTTCACCACCCCAAGATAGAGTGTCAAAGGGACCAGATATGTCAATGTGTATCAACTCAAGTAGTTGACTGCTTCTTGTGGCTTAACCTTTTGATATATCCTTGGTTTGCTTACCTTTAATACAATCCACACATATATCCCAATTTATCAAAATCCAATTGAGGTAAGATTTCACTTTTCACTAACCTCAACATCCTTTCTTTGGAAATGTGACCTAACCTTTGATGCCATAAGAAAGCAGAATTCTCATTACGTACAACATACTTACTACTAGTATTGTGCTCAACATGAAACATGGATTCAATAAAATTAACATCAAGATTGAAACGGTATAAAGCATACTACAGTACCAGAACCGTAATAATACTCATGTTTGTACAAACTGAAAATACCATTACCAATCCTAAAGTTAAATCCTAATTTGTCCAACTTTGCAACAGAAACTAACTTCCTAGCACATACGGGAACATAGAGACACTTTTCTAGATCTAGGTTGGAGCCACTGTCCAAGATCAATCTGTAAGTCCCAATTCCTTCTATCCATGCCTTCATGCTGTTTCCCATATATAAGAACTTTTCAGTTCCTTTTATGGGCTGGATTGAAAGAAATCCCTGCATAACATGCGACACATGAGTAATTGCACCAGAATCTAACCACCAAGTATTATTAGGCACTTCAACAAGATTTGATTCGAAACCTACAGAAATGTAGTATTTACCTTTCTTTTCGAACCATTTCTTTCTTTTTAAGCAATCTTTTCTTGAAATGCTCAGTCTTTTTGCAGAAGAAACACTTCTTCTCCTTATGGATTCCGCCTTCACGAACCTTCAGTGAAGCTTTATCCTTCTTGCCCTTACTACCTGCCTTAGACTTGTTGCTATCAGCTCCATCATGAAATGTGAGATGGAGGGAGTGATCCTTCATCTTCTTTAACTTCCCTTCCTCCTGAACCAGCATGGCCTTAATTTTCTGAAGATTCCATTTTTCCTTAATGGTGTTGTAATTCACCTGGAACTGGCCGAACTCAGGAGGAAGTGAGTTCATTATGAACTGCACTAAAAAGGACTCACTCACATCCATGCCCATTGATTTAAATTTTGCTGATAAATTTGCCATTCCAGTCACATGATCATGAATGGGTTTTGACCAGTCAAATTTCTTGGTCGTCAACTCATTCATCAAGTTGTTCACAATGGACTTTTTAGTAATGTCCGATTGAGAGTATTCCTTAATCTTTGTGATGAATGCCTTGGCATCTTCTATCTTAGGCATAGATGATTTAACATTATCTGCCAATGTTATTCTCATCAAGCTCACACTCAGCCGGTTAGACTTGTCCCAAGCATGATAGAGGTTTTTATCTTCTTCTGAACTAGTCACAGTAATGGCTGCGGGTTTATTCATTATTAATGCAAGGTCCAAATCCATAAAGCCCAAATGGAAACGGATTTGTTCAGACCACTCATCATAATTCAACCCATTGAACTTGACAATACCATTGACTGCACCATACACGTTCACAGAAGCTGCAAAATTTTATACAAACTCACACATTAATGCTTTGAGTAACTTTAATAAATCCAAACAATAACTTTCAGTTATGTATCTAAGTTCACCTTTGGGTGATACTTAAATTCATAATTTCAAAATATAATATATCAACCACACTCAAGCCAACATGCATGTTATCTTTGGATATACAAACCCGTTCAATAAGTATGTCAATATGTCGCCATAATATCATTAATTATAAGCAATGGTTAACCTTTGGGCAACCTCCTAGCATAATAATTAATGATTCCTTTATTTAATTGCGAACAATCGCAAATTTTAAAATTTCTAAATATTAACTTCTTACAGTTTATTTTCGTACTGGCTAAAATATTAATTTCTAGCCCAAAAAATTGTATTAGCCCATCCTAATTTCTCTTTGCATTACACAGAACAAAACGAGCCCATTCAGCAAAACAACAAAATAACATAGGCAAAAAAAATATTTGATTTAACCTATTTAACATCAAAACAAAATGGCCATGATCCTTTATTAGCCCATTGAAACAAATTGGCCCATCCCAAAAATTATTTCCACATTTTGCCAAAAAATTATAACAAGGCCCGTGCAAAAAAAAATTTCAGAACCAGAAAACATAATGGCCCGTCCAAAAAAAAAGAAACGGATTGGACCAAATATTTTTTAAAAAAACACAAGATTCATAAGCAGTAAGGCCCATATTCAAAACAACCAAAAATGTGTTTTGACAAAAATATCTGCAGTTGCAGATTGCCTTCCTGCCCAATCGCGACGGCAACCGTTCGGTGGTTGAGCAGCGGCGCCACCAGCACGAAAACCAGCGTCACGCCAGAAGCCACCTGCCACGCTCGCGGAACAGCAACAACCGCCGCCGACCACGCATGCCGCTCCTTCCGCTGCAGCAATCATGGCAGCAACCGCGAGACCAACAATCCGCAGAAGCAACCAGGTGCAGCAAGGCGGCGCAGTGGTTGAACTCTGAAACGGCGCCGCCATCCTCTCTCTCCGCGTCCCCCACTTCTCACACCGCCGCCAAACCGCACAAGGCACAGCAGGTCCATCAACTCTGCAAGCCCCGTCATGTGCAGTCGCGAGAAAATCGAGGACCATTCGCGGTGCAGCGTTGGCGTTAGCAGCGGTCATACGCCGCCTCCGTCGCCGCCAAGTGCCCCTTGCCCCGCAGCCGCGATTGGGTTGGAGAGAGCAGTGGTGTTCCGCGGGGGCACAAGGAAGAAGCAGCGAATAGGCATAGGAAAAGGCATTATGAACCACATAATCTGCATATGAAGCATTAAGAAAGAAAATATTATATTCCCAAATTTAGGGATTCAGGGTTCAAAAGAATTTTGGGAAAAATTACAATAAACAAACTAATAATATAATTTTAGGATGATCATAAATTCCATGACCAAAGCTCTCTGATACCACATGTAAATTGTGATTTTCCATTAACCGATTCATGGAAACAACAATCTTGAAATTTATGATTATCACACTATAAACGAGGTTAAGGATAGAAACACATACCCGGATCCATATCGTGATTGGATGAAATTAGCGATTTCTTTTCCTCTCTCTTTCTTTGATCCTTTCAACCCCTTCTGATGGTGAGAAGAGCGTTGAAAATACCATTACCAATCCTAAAGTTAAATCTTAACCTAGTTCCTGAAATTTCAAAATGTTACCTTCGTTAGTTCGTCTATTGGCAAATGTTTTTTTAAAAAAATTCCAGGGACTACATTAACATTTTCAAGGAATAATTTGGCACTTTATTTGTGGTTGGAGGTCTCATATTTAAGATGGCTTCGCACTTCGTCGAGTTCACCTCGATTCTCAGTTGTGTTATCATGAATCCGAGGAACTTTCCAGCTTTTACCGCGAAGGCACACTTGGCAGGGTTCAGCCTGAGGTTATGAAAGTGCAAGGTGAGGAAGAATGTATCCAATTCGGATGTTATTTTATTTTCCGCGGACGACTTTACTATCATGTCATCCACGTAGACTTCAATCAGGTTCTCGGTCAAGTTAGCAAAAATCTTGTCTATCCTCAGTTGGTAGGTGGCTCCTGCATTTTTTAACCGAAATGGCATTACCTTGTAAAAGTAATTGCCTATGGGTGTTATGAATGCGGTCTTTTCCCCGTCGGTAGGGTGCATAGGGATCTAGTTGCTCCCCACGTAGACGTCCAAAAACATCAGAAATTTGTATCGGGAGGCTAAGTCGGGGATATGGGTAGGGGATATGGGTCTTTGGGACATGCCTTGTTAAGATTCGTGTAGTCTACACACATCCTCCATTTTCATCCGGGTTTGGGAACCATTACCACGTTGGGGTAGATGATTTCTTCTATGAAGTCTGCTTCTTTTAGCGCCTGTACCTGCTTTTGTACCTCTAGAGCCTTTTACGCGCGCATTTTCCTCCTTTTCTGTTTCTTTGGCTTAGTGGTAGGTATGATTTCTAGCTGGTGTGCCATGAGTGTGGGATTGATCCCGGACATGTCGCATGTGGTCCATGAGAATAAGTCCGTGTTCTGGTGGAGAGTGGCGACGAGTTGGTCCTTTGTTTCCTAGGGAAGGGCTTTGTTGATGAAGGTGACCTGTTCAGGGTTAAGACCTATCTGAACAGGCTGCAATTCTCCCTCAGGATCTGGCCTCTCCCGCTGAGGAGGATTTTCAGTTAAGATTTCGGTCATCATTAAGTGTGACAACTGAGGATTGTTGCTATTTCGCGAATAGGTTTGTTGACTGTTATGTAGACCCTATATTTGGAGACTGGTGTTATAGCATCTCCTGGCGGTCACCTGGTCTCCGCGTACAATAGCTACCTCATTCTCTACGGTTAAGAATTTCATCGTAAGGGCAACGTGGATATGACTGCGTTGATCACGTTCAACGTGAGCTACCCCAAGATGATGTTGTATGCTAACGGTTTGTCCACCACCAAGAACTTTACCTTCTATATTCTCATGGTCCCAGTGTTAAGTAAAGGGAAACATGCTCATCTGGGGTGACTGTTTCCCCAGAAAAACTCACCAGGTCTTTTGGGTAGTGCTCGAGGTCTGAGTTTCGCAGGCCCAACGGGGTTGAAGCAGCTCCTAAAAATGATATTTGCTAAACTTCCTTGGTCCAGCAACACCTCTCTAACTTCATTGTCCACCAGGGTTGCTGAAATCACCACTGGGTCGTCGTGCGTTTGGGTGGTATGGGCAAAATCTTCTTTGGTGAATGTGATATCAGGTAGGTTTCGTCGTGCTCCGCAGAATTTGTTTCCTACTTCCTTTTCTAGCTGTAACACCTCTTGTAGGTGTCTTTCCCTAGCTGACCTGGTAGATCCTCCTCCTGCAAATCCGCTGCTATGGTATTGATCACCCTGGTGATCTCCATTTTTCTGTCCCGTCGGTCATCAGGATAATCTTCTCTCCTACGATTGTCCCTGGGATAAGTTCGTCGGTCGACATCTCTAGTCTCCATTTTTCATTTCCTCTCTTGTATGACGTATCTCTCCAGCCTTCCTCCACGGACCCATGTTTCTACCTCCTCCTTTAGATCTACACAGTCTTTTGTGTTGTGCCCATAGGAGTCATGGTGGGCGTAAAACAAAGTGGTGCCTATCCCTTTCTGCAAGCGAATTGGTTTTGGTTTCTGGAACCTATCTTTGTGTTGTGTCTCTCTATATAGCTGGTGAGGGACACGATCAGGGTACTGTAGCGGATGGGCTCACTTTTTATCGATTGCATGCCTTCTTCTTAGTACAGGTATTCTTCAGCTCGCTCCTGGATCTCTATCACTCTCCGTGGAGGTCTCTTGGACAGATTCTTTGCGAATGGGCTCCCTTTTTTAGCCCATTGGTTAGGCCCATCAACATTGTCTGTGGTTGTAGGTCTTTGACCTGAGAGCAATCTTCGTAGAAGCGATCCAGGTATTGACAAAGGGATTCGTCTCCTCTCTGTATCACGCCTAAGAGGCTTATTGTCGTCTTGGGCTTTGTTCTCCTTGTGGTGAAATTAGCCAGGAAACGCTCGGCTAAATTATCAAAACACTGGATACACTTTGGTGGGAGTGCATTGAACCAAACCAACTCTCCTTTCCTCAGAGTTACTGGGAAGGACTTACATTGGATGGCGTCAGAAGCTCCATCCAAGATCATCTTGTGACCAAAAGCATCTAGGTGATGCTGAAGGTTTGTAGTTCCATCTATGGTTCCATATTTGTTGGAAGACGGAATCCATGTGACGGCATCGTGTTGAGTATCTCATCGACGAAAGGGTGGTTGTCATTTCCTTTCGCCTTTCTCCCTGCTCCACGTGCCTTTTCAGCAGTATGGGTATGAACCTTTTGCGGACCCCCTGTATGCTGATTCTTGTGCGTCTTCTTTCGTTAGCAATTGGCTTTGGCCATCATTGCGGTTAATACTATCGATGTGGCGCTCCCTCTCATGAGCATCTCGTATGATCTGTTTCACTTCTGCTCAGCATCTTTCTTGGCCTTATCAGCTGTGGCTCGAATTTCTTTTTCTTTCTTCCTCTCTTCTTCTACCTGGGCTAGTGTTAGTAGGGCTACTTCTAATCGTTCAATCTTCTTCGCTTGGGTCCTGACCACATCGGCAAGGTTCAAGGGAGGGGGCAAGTCACTATCAGTAGCGGGGTTTTGTGGTGGACTAAGGGGTGGGGGTGGTATTTGTTCAGGGAGAGGTGGGGTTGCCACTGGCTTGGGAATAGGTGGAGGTAGTTGGGAAGATGGAGCATGGGTCCCTACGGATACCGATCTGTGGGTTTCCATGGATGTTGCGACATGGTAGGTTTTTCTGGTAAGCTTGGGAGGCATGGTGGTAGGGATGCTTCAAGTTCCAAAGAAATGGGGGATGCTGAAATAAGTTTCCCACATACGGCGCCAATGTACCGTGTAACACCCTAGGTTAGTAGCTTATGCTTAAGTCATAATCTGCGTCTGCTAGGTTGCTATCTGCTGTGTGGGAAATACTGGTAGTCCCTACTTTACTTCAGAAAATAATTAAGTTAACTGAAAATAAGGACCCATTTTTTTTCCTTTTAAACATAACTATTACCTTATGTCAAACAAGAGCCATGCTTGTGAACTATCATAAGTCCCAAATAGTCGTACAACAGATAAATACGTGCGTCGTCTATCATACACATACATACATGAACAGTAAAGTAAATAGCACCAAGTGGGTCCAACAGCCAATATCATACATGTCAGGAAGTCATGAGTACATATCATAAATACTGTATTAATACATCAAAGAGGGCTAAACATACCCTAAGCCCGTACATACTATCAGGGCTACAAAATAGAATGCATCAAAATACACATAAAGCTGGGACTACTAGCAAAAAGGTAGCGTCTGATGACAGGGTGTGGATATAGTGCTGGTCAGGTCTCTGGCTCGTCCTCGCTGAACTCCTCCTCCGGATCCTCCTCGGGGTCCTCCTCTGGATCCTCTTCCGGCTCTGACCCCTCTGGCTCGTACTCCGGCTCCGGCTCATCCTCTTCGTCATCCTCCTCCATGGCTACCAGAGGATACTCCTCCTCGGGTGAGGAAGGCATTGGTATATCTGGCGGGTCTCGGGGACCGTAGGATGGACCTTCCTCGTGGTTGGGAGTGCGGGGTGCGAACTGACAGCGGTAGTCTCGGGCCGTCCTCATCCGTGCAGTCTGTTGGTATGTCTTGGGCGGTCATAATCTCACAGAAACTGGGTCGACTTCCACGTCCTTCTCATACGGAATGGGCTCGCCGTCGGCAGAAGTCTCTGGCTCGGAAAATACTGGTGGTGCGACTCGGCGAGGTGTGGGACGATTCACTACTAGTATTGACCAAAGCTCTGCCTCCTCCCCTGTCTCAGGGTCTACGGTCCTAAATCTGCTGCGCAGGATCCGCCTCTTCCTCGGCGGGGACGTCATCTATCTCGCCTGAAGCCATAAGTGAGTGGGGGTGAGAACGGTGGTTCTCAGTGGTTGACTATGGCATAGGGGAATCTGGTTACTCAATTATGCTCCGGCCGTCCAGAAGATCTCTAAGTGTTCATGCATCTAGACATCCTACCAGTTATTTCTTGCCTAAGTTCCTGGGTGGCTTTATCTAGTTACTAGGTGACAGGGAACTAATCTTTCTTACTAAGTTCTCGTGCTTTCTATCCTTGACCGTTCTGACACTACTACTCATATATGTATGCCTGGTGACCTTGCCCTATGCGTTCCTTATGAGCATGGTGACATGGTCGAGACATAACGACGCTTTAATCACATAGGTATGTATGCAAGGTGATCGTGTCCCATGCGTTCCTTATGAGCCTGGTGACGTGATCGAGCCCCATGTGTTCCTTATGAGCATGGTGACGTACACAAGGCCTACGTTCCCTTCGAGCCTGCTCTTGCGCACTATGCATGAACTTTAACATTTTAGTTAACCGGTATCATATGCTTCCTTTTCTTTACGCGTACCGGCTCACCCGGGTTAGCGTCTTCTCATTCATCATATCTCATCATCACATGCACTTTATCTTTCTGTACTCATCTGGTTCTTATGTTCATTATTATCTTCATCCATTAACCTTGGTCATAGCATAGTCTCTAGTGGTCTATCCTCGTGATGCATGCAAGACTCAATATTCGTATTCTGGTTCTCTGCACCCTTAGGTGACTCATAGTAAAACAAATAGCATTATAAACTTATCACGTAAACTTCTATTGCTAAGTGCTTGTTGAAATATATGGGACCTCGGAACCCCTTTTCGGGAACCACCAGCAACGTCAGGGAACCTCCGCGGAACCCACTTGGCACCGCTGCTGGCGCTAGTCAGATACTTCAGGAACTCGCTCGGCCGCTCTAGGGTACCTCCGCAAAACTCACTCGGTCACCACTACTGGTGCTCGCTCGGTCTACTCTCCAGGGTGCCACTCATCACTTCGGAGGACCTCCGCGGAACCCACTAAGAAATCCCCAGGGAACCACTAAACAACTCTAATGGACCACTCTACCTCTTTAGGGGATCCTCCGCGGAACCCGCTCAACACCATTTCGGGTGCCCACTCAGCAACTTCACGCAACCTCCTCCACACTTTAGGGATCCTCCGCGGAACCCCACCCTACACCATTTCGGGTGCCCACTCATCAACTTCACGTGACCTCCTCAACACTTTAGGGATCCTCCGCGGAACCCTACTCAGCACCATTCCCTGGTGCCCACTCAGCACTCTTCGCATCTCTCATCCCTCCAGGGATCCTCCGCAGACCCACGCAGCACCATTACCGGTGCTCACCCAACATACTCTCCAGGGGACTACTCAACCACTTCAGGGTACCTCCGCGGACCCCTTCGGTCACTACTATTGACGCCCGCTCTTCAACTTTCTAGGCTCCTCTCAGTCCCTGTCCGTGGAATACTCGGCACCATCCCAGGTGCTCACTCATCAACTTTCTCAACTCCTCTTCGTTACTCTCCGCGGAACGCTCGACGCTTAACTCCTGGCTTATTTTCTCTCATTCTCTTACATTCATCCCAAGTTCACACCACATATTCCAACAGTACCCGAGCAACAACATGAACGTTTAAGAATCATTAAACAACGTGAATATATCTAACATGCAACAATAATATTTATCCTCATAGCATTTCTAGTTTTCCCTACTCAGAATACACACATAAACATACAATAAACATCCCATAGACAGGGGTGAAGTACTACCCACCTGTAGAAAACCTTGATGGTGGTGGTGAGGGAAGTTTTGAGTGAAGCCCTACAAGCCTTGTTGTCTCCCAAAGCTTGAACTTCTCCTTTCTCCAAGGTGAGAACCTTGCACAATGAAGAGGATGATGTTGTTCCTCTTGGTAGTGGGTGTAAGAAAATGAAACTAAGATGAGGAGACTTGAGGGCTGTGGTTTCGGTTTTGTGGAAGGTGGAAGGAGAAGGAAATGTGCTTGAACTCTTGAAGGTTTGGTAGTGTTCTTGGAGGTGTGGCTTAGTGTGTGTTGTTATGGAGAATGTGAGAAATGAAAATGTCTCTTGGGTTTTTGGGGAGAGCTCACGGTTTTGGGGTGCTGAATGTAAGGGAAATCAATTAAATAAATTAGATGAATAGTAGAAAGCATGGGCATGGGTATGGCTAAGTGATGGGATTTTGGTTTAGAGTGTAAGACAAGTAAGGTGGTGTAAGTGTGGAAGCATGATTTAGGGGATTATTTTTGGACAAAAATCTCCTCTCTTAACCGTTCAGCCCTTCAGCTCCAGCTGCTGAAATTTCATTTTCTCCCGGCTCCGGTTCGCTCGTGTTTTATCGCTCGCAGTGTCGGTGCGTCGCGCACGGTTGTCCGAAAATATTCCGTTTATACCATTGCGATCCTCTAATTCTCCCCTACCTCCGGGTATTAATATTTTAAGGTGTTTGTGAATTTTTCTCCGGGAGACTATTCTCACGGACACCTTTTTCGCGTCAGAAAATTCCATCGGCGAACAGCGGCCGTTCAGTTGTCGGCCTAACCTCCTATCGCGACACGTCTTATTTCCTGGGAATATTCTACTTAAAAATTTCCCATTTTAATTCTCTAATCATGATTAGAAAATAAATTTAATAATTATGCGTATGATTATTTTTCTAAGAAAAATCGGGATGTTATATACCGAGAGGGGCACAATTTGGATCCTAGAGCTTCTCTGCAGGTTTGTCATCGCTGGGCCGGGTACCTGCAAGGACTCCGACGCTCAAGTTAGTAGAGGTTCAAAGCAATGACGAAGTCAAGTGTGATCGGGTTCTGACGTACCTGATGCGTGGCTTTGGTTTAAATACATGGATGGTGTCTGTGAGTTTCGCTACTCCTGGGATCTTTCTGTTGAGTGGTGGGCTAAAGAGTATCTTGGACTACGTTGTTAGCTTGGAAGAGAGCATCTCGGGCCGAGAATCTCATTGGTCGGTGAAGGACGTTCAAGTCGGGTCGGGTTTATCTGCGGGCCCTTGGGTGTGGAACTCCAGGATGGGCCTTTATGGCCTAGTCCATAACAGTCAAACACTTGAATTTTGTACATTTTAATAGTTATTATTTATAAGAATTAAATAATTTGTTAATAGAGTTTACTTTATGTGTATTCTTAACGTAAAAGAATTTTTCCTTCTCATTCATTCTTGTGTTGTGTTGTCATATTACTAAAAAGACATATTCCTGGGGATGCCATACCTTTTGTTTTGCGTAAAACTATGTGCCACATAGGAGTGTCAAATGGGTCGGCCCAACTCGTTAAGGCCTGGCCCGTTTGGGCATGCGGACCTAAATGGGCCAGGCCAAACTTATGCTTATTTTTAGAATTCAGCTCATTTATGGTCGGTCTGTGGGCCTAAATAGGCAGCGGCAGCCTGTTTATTTTTTAAAAAAAATAATATTTTGGTCTTTTTTTATGAATTAAATACAAGTTGAGAATAAGTATGCGCGGTCATTTTTAATTATTTTTTATCATCTATCTATTAATTAATCAGAAAGAAATAGTTTAAATAGTTAATTACGAGATTATATTATCTTTTTTGTTCCTTCAACTATCTTGCTTGAAAGATATCAAATGCTATCAAATGATATTTGAAATCGATTCATGAATTAATACAACTTTCATTAATTAAATGACGGCATATAACATTGATGTGAATACTGTTATGTTATTGATCAAAAACACAATTGAAACTCTTTTTCGTATATTAATCAATAATAAACAAGGTTTGAAAGTATATATCAACTTATAGGGCGTACTCATTGAAGGAATAAAATGCAAAATTTATCAATATATATGTCATAGCACTTCAGTGGTATAGCAATATAAATATAGTTAAGTAGTTAAGCATAACAATAGTTAAACATGCTCAATTATAAGTCCAAATAGTTAAACTCTCTTAAATTCGAAAATGAAACTTTTAAAATTTTGGTATTTTTTATTAAAAAAAATCAGTTATATGACTTTTAATACTAATGAAGGATAATATATAAAATAAGGATTCAATACATAATTAAATACATAAGATTAGAAGACTTAATTTTTTCTTAATGGGAAAACGTGATCTTCCATCGCAAAGAATAAGATACCATACAAGATAAGGAGAGTTATCCTATTATCCTATTCTCATTGATGGCTGCCCCAATAAGATAGTTGCTGACTTAGACAGAAAGGGTTGGAATTATGTTTCTGTGGAATTTTACATTACTACAAGCGGAATGTGCAACTGGATTAGATACGAGACATGAACCTTAAAAGTACAGGGGTGAATGAAGTCCTTTTCTCCTATACAGGAATTGTGCTTACCAAACTGAGATGCAAATCCATACACTGAAGATTGAAGATTCCTAGAGTACTACACATTCAAAATGAGTTGGGTGATTTGGTATTTCTTTTTTTAAATTGAGTGATTTGGTATTTCATTTTAAAAAAAAAAATTAAAGGTTTTTTCTCATCTGACTTTTTTGGGAATGATCTCTCCAACTTATCGATAGTTTAAGGATCATTGTAATGGTGACATTTACCTATGATTTATGATTTTTTTGCATTCGGATTAAAGTTAGATATGACCCATAAAAAAAATATTATTGAGTGTCAATTTTACAAAATTAAAAGCAAACACACACTTATTGGTGATTGATCCCGATGCAATAATTAGTTACATAAACAAAGAGTCCAATTGTGTCAATGAATATTCTTCTCAACATTCCGCTCACTTATTATATACACTTTAAATGTAATCCAAACTAACTCTAGATCATCATATACATGTTTATAGATATCAAACCATTCTGATGCTCATTTTGATCCTCAGTCACTTTGATTTTTTATTTTTGAAAATTAAATTTAAATTTTTTTAATATTTGAAATTGTAAATTGTTAATTAAATTAGTTTATCAATTAATTATCATTACTATATTATCACATTTTCGTTGATTTATCACATTAAAAGAGACATTAACAACCATTGAGACTGCAAATGAGTTGTAAATGTACTTGAAATTATAAATGAAGTCGCCAAAACAGTTATAGTGGTAAATGGAGTTGTAATAGCAACTAAGATTTATAATTCCAAATGTTGTCACAACCATATTTATAGCCTTTATTGTTGTTACACAGTCTTTATTGATATCACATTCTCATTTAATGTAAAAAATTAATAAAAACATGATAATACAATAATGATAATGAATTGAGAGATTATTTTGACTTATTAAAAGATTAAAAAGTCAAATTTTAAATTTTAAGAATCAAAGTGACTCAGACTTACACGAAAATGAACATTTCTCGATGATAAAATCAAGCACCTGCAAATGCATCAAGTGCATTTTCGTTGAGAGTTGAAACAAAGTACTTCATGTACTCTCCAAAACAGAATGGCCGATACCGTAGAGGGTGCATTTTTTCATCCACCAGCTCAGAGGGGACCTCAATCTTTACCTCTTCCTTTGGCACTGTAAACAGCCCAAACGAGTACCTCTCTTTATCTCCACTCATCATCACTCTGTGGTTAACAGCATGAAGTCTTCCATTGCTCCATGCCTATTAAAAATAAAAAGTATCAATTAATCAATTATCCTTGGTGATATAAGTATCCCATTTTATTGAATCTTAAAAAGTTTCTTATTTATAACACCTAAAACAATATTTTTTTTCCCCAACATGGATATGCTTTTTGGATTAGAGGGCTTCTCTAATTTACTCTTGGTCACAGGACTAAGGCTGGTAAAGCTTTTTGAAAATGCTCTCCTACTCTCAAAAAGCATAAGCCAACTTTTTGTGTTTGATAAATAGAAAAGTTGAAGAGCTTTTACTCTTAACTTTTGAGAACTACAAGTGTTCTTAAGAAGTCTCAAATAAAATTTTTTAGAACTGACTCTAACTATTCAAAATTTAAAAATATTTAAATAATCTTATAATTCAATAAATTTCCAATTTTGTCATTCAATAATTAATTAAATATTAAAATATGAACGATCTTTATTATTTATATTCATTATAATTATTTTTATATTTTAATAGCTACTTAACGATATATTAAGCCACTAGGATTGATCTAGTGGTGAAGAGTTTAGGTAGACTGCATGAAATCCTATGTTCAAACTTCATTACAACCAATATAGAGTAATTTCTGAAGTAAAAAAAAAAATGATATATTTATCAAACATCATTCTTATGACTTATGTTTATTGACAACCGTTTTTTTTATTTTCTCAAGCAATACTACTATAGTTTTTCAAGAGTAGCTTTTAGAGAGTCATAACATTTCCAAACCAAGTCTAAGAGAGATGTTATTTGAGCTACTATCTCTTGTCAACCTCAATTCCTCAAAAATATTGTGGATTATTACATTTCTTTGTCTTGGTTAGCTATGTTGACCAATTGTACAAATGTTTAAGAGAAGGGAAAGAATTCTCTTACGCTAAATTTGGTCATGTTTGATCATATTATGAGAAAAAAAGACACAAATAATTTGATTTAAGTTCTACCATTTTAAGAAGGTTCCACTTATTTAAAATGTGTGTCTTTCTCTATCATAACATGACCAAATTTAACATGATATGATTCATTAAAAAAATGAACATGCTAAAACCATAACATAATGTTTGAGATGCAGAAATAAAATAAAATAAAATGAAATTTTCTTAGTAAGTAATCCAAACGCATTAAAAGTAAACATACGTTTCTTTTATCTTATGGACTAATTTGTGAAGACTCTAGCTTCGCGGACTAAAAATGCAGTTTTTCTCAAAAATATAGTTAACCATATAGAAACTAATTAGAGAATGAGAAAGAGCAACTAGATGTGCGTGTGTGTGTGTATATATATATAGATATAGANTACGTTTCTTTTATCTTATGGACTAATTTGTGAAGACTCTAGCTTCGCGGACTAAAAATGCAGTTTTTCTCAAAAATATAGTTAACCATATAGAAACTAATTAGAGAATGAGAAAGAGCAACTAGATGTGTGTGTGTGTGTGTGTGTGTATATAGATATAGATAGATACCTTCAGTACATCACCTACAATGACCACATAGGCACCCTTGGGTATCTCTAGTTGAATCCATTTGCCTGTTTTGGTTTGTACCTCAAGACCTTGGACTTCATTTTGGCATAGAATGGCTAAGGCACTTTTATCAGTGTGAGCCAAAAGGCCAGTTTCACCCTCTGCTTTGTCTTTTTCAGGAGCTTTGTACTTCATCACCCGGAAATTAGTAGTGCCCTTCATGTGTTCAATGTCCGAAGTGTAGTGCTTTGGAAGGTCATAGCCCTCTAGGATCATCCTCAGGATGACATAACTCAGTTCCAGCAACTTTGAGCTTGTGGACTTCATTGTCTCACTGCATTGAAAAAAGTTGTTAAAAATTCCAAATTAAAAACAGCACATAAACATTCATTTTATTTTGCCATTACTTCTTTCCACTTCACTTTATTTTGAAAATAAATATAAGTAGTAAAGTCACTTGAAAATATGTCCATGTGCTTACTTTTTCAATAATTTCATGATCGTTTGAATCAACTAAACAAAAATATTCAATTCTTGGAAAGGATCGAAGTACATGAGGAGAATAGCGCTAAAGAAACAATGGATGGAATATCTTAACATTTTTCACTTTGAAATTAAAATTGCATCATTCTTCTAAAATAATTTTGTTTTGGTGTTCGATTATTTTAAATCAAACTTCAGAAAACTCTAAAAATAGAGAGATTCTTAAATGTTTTTAAAGTAAAAAAAAAAAGTCTTCCGAAATGAAAATATTAAAAGAGATTCTTTTAAGAAAGTATCTAAAAGAGAGTATTATTATGATAATAATGCGTGAAACTGAGAAAACATTTGGGTAACTTCGAGTGTTTAACATTTTAACATTGTCTACATCAAAATTGACACTGAGTCATTCTTTTAATGTTTTTATTCTTTTAATATGTTTTTTTTGTTTTGATGCTAATTATTTCAAATTCAACGCCAGAGAACTCAAAAAAAATAGAGAGAAACTCTTATATGTACAAAGTAAGAATTAAGTCTTTACAGTGAAAAAATTAAAAGAGTTCTTCTAAGAAATGCTAGATAGACGTGATTGAGGACAGTAGTACTAGGGAAATACATCGAATTAAGGAAACGTTTGGATGACTTTGCATGTAAAGCACTTCTCTTTATTTTATCATTTTCTACATTAAAATTGCAATAGCTTATGTCTTTTTAATTTGTTTTTGTTTTAATGTTGACTATCCCAGATCTAGCTCTGAAAAACTCTTGAAAAAGAGAAAAATTCTTATGTTTTTTTAAGAAAAATCGTCACAATGAAAATAATATTACCAGTATTTAAACCTTTAAACCTCAGTTTAAAATTAATTATGCAGCAGCAACAGTAGCTATTAGTCTGTTATGTAGCTGATAGTTTGTTACTCTCTCTTGTAACTAACTAGGACTAACGCTCAATACATAATCCTCTGTACATATCGTTCATCAATTGAGAAATTTAGTTGAATCATTTTTCTCTTTTCTCCTTACTTTTTCTCTGGTTTTCTTTCTGTTGAGGAAGCTAGCTTCCATGGAGTTTGTGAAATAACAAAACAGTTCTTTTAAGATCAAGGCTCCAAGTGCTCAAAGGGAGCGTTCGTTTACTGAGACCAGATAGAAATACTGACAAAAATCTCATTTATTTACTGACAAACACAAACATTTGTGTTTAAGGACAGAAAATTTGTGTATTTTTTATACCTCTGTTTTGTTGGCACACAGGACACAGGGAGGGGGGGGACACAACATTTTAGAGTAGGACAATGCGGTTTTTTTTAATTAAATTAATGCAATAAGAGTATTTGAAGTCATTTAGAGTGTATTTTCTGTCTTGTCTCTATTAAACCAAACAAAATATAGATACGAATAAGTGTGTCTTGTACCATATCACCAAAAAGAATACAAGATCGACTTTTATGACTTTGTCTTTATGTCTATGTTTCCATGTCTTAGCTTGTCTTAGCAACCAAATGCAACTTAAGATAGTAACACTAAGGAATTGAGGCAGAAAATTAAGGAATAGTTTGGGTGGCCTAGCTAGTGTAGAGCATTTTTAAAATTTTCTACATTAAATTTTGAATTGCGTTATCTTCTAATAAGGTGTTTTTTTTATACTTATTATTTCAAATATAACTCCATAAAACTCTTGAAAAACAAAGAAATTCTTATGTATCATTAGAGTAAGAAAAAATAAATCTTCAAAAAAAAAATATATTAATAAGGTTGTTTCGATGTACTCAAGAAGAGCAGCACAAGAAAGCAATGCATGAAATTAAGAAATCACAATTAAGAAATAACTTAGGAGACTTTGCATGTAGAGCATTCTTAACATTGTTTTTTGGTTTATGATGTGATGCACACTAGGGAGTGTGTGGTTTGCGAAATTCGTTAGCGTTCTCAAGAATCTGAGTTTGGGAATGATAAATTCCTACATTTAGTTTGTGAAATAAAAAAACATTCCAGAAAAAGTTATATTCCCAAAAATAAAAATACTCACACTTCCCCTCAATTTTACTCTCACCCTCACCTATGGGATTCTAACATTCCCATGGGAAATGAATGATTTTGAAAATGCAAATAGACAAATTTACCCTCATAAAATTAAAAATCCAAATTTACCCTCCCATAATAATAATAATAATAATAATAATAATAATAATGATAATAATAATTTTAAGGGAGTTGATAAAATAATTAATATTAAATAATAATAATAATAATAACTATAATTAATAACAATAAATAATAAATAATTAATAATATTATTAGTTATAATAAATATTTAATATCAATAATATTAATTAAGAGTAAATAATAAATAATAATATTACTAAATAAATAATTAATATTAATAATAATAATTTTTTTGAGAGTTGAGAAAATAACTATTAATTATATGTAAATGATATTTAGATATGAGTTTAATGTGTGTAATGATATATTTTTTTCATTTGTTAGGGGTATTTTTGGTAAAACAAAAAATATTCCCGAGAATATTAGTGTCATTCAAACGTATGAGTGATTTATTCCTAGGCATATTTTGTCAGATTCTCAAGAATTTAATGAGTGAATCAAACACATTTAAAAATCGTTTTTGGAAAAATCATTCTTGAGAGTAGCATTCCTAAGAATGTTATTCTTGTGAATGTTTATTGATTTCGCGAACCAGGCGCCCTAGTTTAAATCTAACTCCAAAAAACTCTTAAACAATATAGAAATTCTTATATGTTCTTAAATTAAGAAGAAAAAAAAAGCTTTACTATTTGACATTTTTATTTTGGTGAATTTATAATTTTACATTAAAAACAATATTTTATTAAAACTCTGTTGGGCTTTAAAGTGGTGAGAAAAGCCCAAAATCCAAGGAATTTAAATAAATTAAGTGAGAAACACCGAAAGCCTTAAGGTTTGAGAAATATAACGGGTAAAATGTTACATCTTGACTTAAAACTTTAATGTTATAAAATTAATAGTCTTTCTAAATATATAATCTACACTTAATTTAAATTTTATTAACATAAAAATTTAATATTCACACTTAAAACACAACCTAATGTAATGAAAGTTAAGAACAATGATGTCGAATTATAAATGAAATAAAAATTTTCTTACTATGAAAATATCTAAGAATTTGGACCAAAAAAGTTAAACAAGCGAGTAATATTTTGTGCTAAAGTCGAGGCTTATTTCTTCTTTTTTGCTGAGGGTTTTTACCAGAGTGTCATGTAAATTGTGAATCAAAAAAATTTATTTACAGATTATGTTCTTTTAATCTTAAATGGGTAGAAAGCTTAACACTCAGCTTTCTGTTTGTTCTCCCTTTTTTTCCTTTATGGATATTAAGTGTTTATTCCAAGAATACAAATATCATTTTTTTTATTTAATATTCAATCTATGAAGGGTAAGTTTCAACTAAAAAAATTGTTGAACCAACAACTTAATAGTAATTGTTTTTACATCTTATAAGTTGGGAATCCATGTTAAATTCTGATTCCCAATTAATTTCTTGGCCAAAACCAAAAAAGTATCAACTAAGGGTGTGTTTAGGAGTTAAGAGAGGAGGGGAGAAAAGGAAAGGATAAGTAGAGGGAGGAAAAGAAGGAGTTTGGAGGTTTTCGATCCGTTCTCCTTATTTGAAAGTGTAAAATAAAGAAGAGGAAAAGAAATGAAGGATATATAATGTATTTTTACATTTTTATTCTCTATTTCGAAAAAAAATATTTTTTAATAAAAATTATTTTATGAAAATAAAACTTTTTGAAAAAAAATATTTTTTGAAGAAAAATTATATTTAAAAAATGTCAAGTTGTATTTTTATGTTATATTATATTATAAACCCTTCAAAATCCTTTAAATTGGGGGAATTCAAAATGGGAGAGTCTCAAGGGTTTTACAAAATCCTCCAAATATTTTCCCTCCTTAAACTAAAAACTCTTAGACATAATTAAGCCCCCTAACCATTTCTTTTTCTTTCATTCTTCTCTTAAACTCAACTTACAAACACATTCTAAATATGATAATCATTGATAATAAGAAATTTATTGATAGTTACCCCCCCACACACACACACATATATTCAAAAGTGTTTTTTTTTGGATAAACTATTCAAAAGCGATGGTTTAACTAACAGAAACCAAAACACTTATAAGGTTGAGTAACCATCTTCTTATTAAAGAATATATAATTGAGGCCTAGCGTTAACCTTTCAACAAAATAAGCTCTCTATCCTTAGACCTTAGTTGACCAAATAGGTGATTGCTATATTCATCCATTATGGTTTTAGCATAAATATATCCCGCCCAACTGCTCTCTGTAATAAATTATATATAAAGATGGGATAAGATTAAAATGTGTACCATGCACCCATTTATATATATATATATATACACACAACATTATAATGACGTTGACGTTTGGTGAGAGAGACAAATATAAGTATTATTAAAAGAGAATTCAATATTGTGATCACTACTGCAATAAATTTTGAAGACCAAAAGCCCCATTTTGAGGAACAGACTCAAGTCTACGTGATTTAATTAATCTGCTTTTACTTTACACCAACCATGCCTCCCAACATAATCTACCAGAGTAATTATTAGTCTTTAACTTGATAAAATATGAATAAGACTAAAATGAAACTCAACAATCATGCAGCGAATTACGGTTACTTGATAAAGATAAAATTAAAAGAACACTATAATTTAATTATGTGTTATTAGGTAACCAAAAAATTATTTCTTTGGTGAGACGGTAAGCATAAGAGTCAATCACTCTAACATATAAATGCATGATCAAATGAAAGTGTAAAACGTTATACTCTCATTCAATTATATGCTATCATGTAGTAAAAATTATTTTTGTTTTGAGATAGTAGGTATGAGAGTCAACTCCCATTCCATGTTAACAATGACGGTATAATTTTTTTTTTATTATTATTACATAATTAAATAAGATAAGGAAGGAAATTAGCACACACCAGAAAGATGGGTTGCCTTGAGGCCACATGAGGTTAGTGAAAGCGTGGGCAGAATCCCATAGATGAGCATCATCAATCCCAAAGCTTTGACTCAGTGGAATCACAGGGCACTCCCCAGCGTAGCTCCTGTAAGGCCTTGGGCTTGTGTGCTTCTCCTTCGTCTCCTGAGGCAAAGCAAACAAAGCCTTCAACCCAACAATCATGTCCTCACGTAGACCCTCGGGGATGCTGTCGCACTCTAAGAGGAAGAATCCGTGGCTCTCGAATGCCTCCCTCACCTTCTTGCTCATCTCTTTCCATTCCTCGCTTCCTTCCTCTAATTCAAACCCAAACTTCAGAGATGAGATCCTATTGTTTTCCTCACTCTCACAATCTCTCTCCATTTCTCTCTGGCTTCTCTATCTTTTGGTTGTTTGTGCTTTGCAAAATGGTATATATAGAGCAAGTGAGGCTTAGAGAAAAGCCTTACTGCGGAAAAGCAGGACATAAAGCCAAAAGCCAACCTACATATTAGGGAAAGGGAGAGAGAGAGAGTACTCTTGTCACGCATCAAAAATGTAATGTCAAACACTTGAATTTTGCATATTTTAATAGTTATTATTTGTAAGAATTAAATAATTTATTGATGGAGTTTACTTTATGTGTATTCTTACTGTAAAATAATCTTTCCTTATCGTTGATTCGTGTGTTGTTGTATTACTAAGAAAAATTTAGCTCTCATGTTTACTAAATAAAAAATTAATAATTTTTATTGATATGACAGCATTTAATTAGATGATCACGTATATAAAACTTTTTTAAACTGGTAGTGTATAAAAATTAAACTCTTATTAATATGACAATTCATAATTAAATGATGATATAAAAAAGTTTATATAACAATATATTAAAACTCAATTGGTACTATTTTATAGGAATTATTTTTTTTAATTTCAATAAAAAAGAAAAATGCATACATACGAGGATATCCTTTCACTGCAGTGTTCACATTAATATTGTTTGACTATTCAATGCTTTACATAAAATTAAATTTAATGTTATGCTGGATTAAGTGGTTTGGAATCTTTTTTTTTTTCCTTCAATCTCTAATTCATCATGTTTTGTAAAAATGAAAAACAAACGCTAAGAATACTCTATTTTATAGTGAGCCCATTCAACTATAAAGAATGGTTTTACATGAGAATTGGCTCAACAGCTCAGAGGCACAAGAATGAAGCATCCTTTCTTGAAAGAGTGTGTAGTTAGGCTGAAGATGTCAGGCGTTTTTGTTTGTGGCGTGTTGTGTGAATTCGTACGCAAGATCAGTTGTAGGAAATTCAGGGAGTGAAAACGTATTGAATTGAAGTTTGTAAGTAAAATAATATTTGAAGAGCGAAAGGTACGGGCGGGCCAGAAGGTGCCACCCTGTAAAGCCGAGTATATGATCATGCATGCAAGCCATTTGTATTAATTAGATTCGTCATTAATCAAGTGGACTATCAGTTAAATACAATAAATGCTGTGATTAATTTATTCATATATATATATATATATGTATGTATTTCACTTATTTTCAAATGAATGCTTGGTTGGCGATTACAACTTTGTAACCGTCTCTTTCTGGCAAGCAAGGCTGTGGTTAGTTAAGTGACGGCAAGTATAGAACATCTCATGAGATAAAGTTTGATAGGATTAATCATGATAATATAAAAGACTTGATAAATTTTTAATATTACGCAAGATTGTGCATTTAAATATTTAAGATGTAGTGTTATTTTATATTATATTTTGGTCAGTCTATAAATAATTTTAATTATAAAAAATTATTTGATAAAATTTTTAAGTTATTAGTTATGAAAATATGACTTGAAAAATTTATTAATAATAATTATATTTATTGTTAATATTCACTCATTTCTACTATTTAAAATTTTAATTTATAAAAATAATAATTTATAATAATTATTTAAAATTTAATTTAATATAATATTAAAATATTTATGTATTAGATGTCATCATTTTAAAAAAATTATTATTTTTTTACAAAAACCATTATGTATAATTATATGTATATTAAGCATTTATTAATTTATTGTAATACTGAATGATTTTTTTATTATTAACTACTTATTTTTATATTAAATTATATTTATTTAATTGAATTAAATTACTTATCCTAATTTTATTTATTATTTAATTTAATATTTTATATTTTTATTATTTATTATATTATTTATTTAATTAATTAAATAAAATAAAATGACTGAAAGGGACCTTATACATTAAAGCTAATCAGGTCTTATCATGTCACCCTAGGTAAGATTAAGTTATTCATCGTTTTAACGTATAAGGGGATGCTGGTAAATAAACTTATATCACACCAAACAACTGATAAAGTAATGTATTAAATTATCTTGGCTTGCCTTATATGGTGCACAACACGCCAGAGAAGGTATATAATATCCCATCAAAAAATAGATGGACGGATAATTGTGTGATAAGTTAAGTGTCAACTTAGTCCTTGAAGAATGTTTCAATGTCCTAAGCGGTCCTTGGAAAAAATAAAGTGTTAACTTAGTTCCTGAAATTTTAAAATGTTATATTCGTTAGTTCCTCTATTAACAAATCTTTTTTTTTTTTGAAATTCCAAGGACTACGTTAGCATTTTCAAGGAATAAATTGACACTTTATTTTTCAATGACCACTTAGGACAATGTTTTAGAATTTCAAAGACTAAGTTTACACTTTCTTTTCTTCAAAGACCATTTATTGCACCGAAACATTTTTAAGAAAGTAAGTTGACACTTAACCCTTTGTGATTTATGAATGGGACTTCATTATGAAAAGCTTGTGAGCCTATGCAACTTATCTTGTTTATTTTTTCTGTTTTTTAGTTGAAAACTCTAATCTTTCGTGTATAAATTTTTAGACAACTAATCATTTTCACAACGTCTAATCAATGTCAACTAATCAAAGTCATAACGGCTAATTAATGCCCAACTGACTTCTCTCACATTTCAGTTTTATAAGNAATATTTTATATTTTTATTATTTATTATATTATTTATTTAATTAATTAAATAAAATAAAATGACTGAAAGGGACGTTATACATTAAAGCTAATCAGGTCTTATCATGTCACCCTAGGTAAGATTAAGTTATTCATCGTTTTAACGTATAAGGGGATGCTGGTAAATAAACTTATATCACACCAAACAACTGATAAAGTAATGTATTAAATTATCTTGGCTTGCCTTATATGGTGCACAACACGCCAGAGAAGGTATATAATATCCCATCAAAAAATAGATGGACGGATAATTGTGTGATAAGTTAAGTGTCAACTTAGTCCTTGAAGAATGTTTCAATGTCCTAAGCGGTCCTTGGAAAAAATAAAGTGTTAACTTAGTTCCTGAAATTTTAAAATGTTATATTCGTTAGTTCCTCTATTAACAAATCTTTTTTTTTTTTGAAATTCCAAGGACTACGTTAGCATTTTCAAGGAATAAATTGACACTTTATTTTTCAATGACCACTTAGGACAATGTTTTAGAATTTCAAAGACTAAGTTTACACTTTCTTTTCTTCAAAGACCATTTATTGCACCGAAACATTTTTAAGAAAGTAAGTTGACACTTAACCCTTTGTGATTTATGAATGGGACTTCATTATGAAAAGCTTGTGAGCCTATGCAACTTATCTTGTTTATTTTTTCTGTTTTTTAGTTGAAAACTCTAATCTTTCGTGTATAAATTTTTAGACAACTAATCATTTTCACAACGTCTAATCAATGTCAACTAATCAAAGTCATAACGGCTAATTAATGCCCAACTGACTTCTCTCACATTTCAGTTTTATAAGAACCATTGACTAAGGAAGGGAAAGGTCATATCAATATTAACTAAGACACTATCTACCACCCTCTATTCCAAGGGAGACAAATGGGGAAATCAGAAAAGGGACGTGGGTGCGGGTTTGTAACAAACTAATGGGCCAGTATGCATGGTGAAGCTATGATATATGCTACTCGGAGGAGTCATTCAAAGGTACTCAGAACAAGTGGATCACGAGCAGTGTTAAACTAGAACGACTCAAAGATGCTTTTAAGGGTATGAAAAACAATGATGCATCACGTGCTTATTGAATTATAACTCATTGAATAACTCATTGAATAACTCAATGATGAAAAACAATTAGAGTTACTTCAAATAACTCATTGAATTATCCCCAATTGTAACTCTAGTCATATATACATGTCTATAACCCAAGACACAAGTAATCCTAGAATTTTATCCTACAATAATCCACATTAATAGCTCATCATAACATGAAATTAAAGAGAGTATAAGAAGAAGAGATAGAAAAAATTATAATAAACTTCAAATTAAGAAAAGAACCTCAGTAACCATTGATCCGTACGCTTCTTTGCGCAAGTATGAGAAACTACTCCTCCATTAATGGAGGATTACAAAGCAATATTGAAATTGGGTCTAAAAACACCAAAACTATGAAAGAGTAAAAATCCTAGAGAGAGAAAGTAATGAGAGAGAGTGATCTTGAATTGTGAACTTAGGTCAGAAACTATGAAATAAGAGTCACAAAATTTTCACTACTCGTTCAGAGTGGTATTTATAGTACACTATATGGTGATTGATCGATTATCAAAATATGCTCATTTCTTTTCTCTAAAGACAGATTATACAAGTAAACAAGTGGCTGAAGTATATGTCAAAAATGTACTAAGCTACATGGCATACCAAAATCAATTGCCGGTAACAGAGATAGAGAATTTACTAGCAGATTTTGACAACAAATCTTTCAATTGCAAGGGACAACCTTAACTATGAGTTTAGCATACCACCCCAAAACAGATGGCTAGGATGAAGTTGTTAACAAAACCATGGAAATGTACCTAAGATGCTTTATATTTGACAATCCTAAGGCTTGGCTCAACTTCCTAGTTTTGGTTGAACTATGGTCTAACACATCATTTCATCACAGTTGTGGCATGAAATCATTTGAAATTGTATATGGCAAAGACCTTGTAGCCATAACAAGATACACTTATACAACGTTGTTGATCCTAGCTCGATAGAAGAAGTCGTTTGTGTAATAACTATGGTAAAAAGTTACGAGAGTTTAAGAGTTAACTTAGAAATTTATAATAACTATGAGAGTAATATTTAAGAGTTTACGACACATATTTACCTTTTTTTTTTTACTCCCAAGATTTTCACCGCCGAAAGCAGTAACTAATCCCTTTGTGTGACCCATTTATAAAGAGGGTAGATGTTGGCCACAAATTTTAAAATTACTTCGTGCCCAATGTGAGGATCAAACCCTCGACACTTGGTTAGGAATGATAGGGCTCTTACCTCCTCACCTTGGCCCCATGGTTATGAAACATATTTAATAAAATATTCTTATTTCATTTTTAATATCTAACCAATTAATTATGTTAATTTTATAATGTATTTATCGATTAATGATGTAGAAGAAGAGAAAGAAAGCAAGCCATCAGTCATACTCCTTATTTTCTCTTTTGTCTCTTTTCTTCTTGTGATCTTGATCTGTAAGAGTGTTTGTGAGGGGCTTCTGTCCTTCTTATTTGGTGGCATACTACTTTTTTTTTTTCTTTTCATTGTTTATAAGTTTCTTAATCCAATAAATGACACAGATCTATTAGATCTTAAGCATACTTGTTTAGACTTGTTTCTACAATAGTGAACTTTGAAAATAAAAATAAATAAAAGTAATTGAAAATATGTCCATAACTTACTTTTTTCAATAAATTATGATAATTTAAATAAGTTAAACAAAAATAATAAACCGGTTGTTCTAGAAAAGGCTTGAAGTGCTTGAGGAAAATAGCACTAAGGAAACAATGCATGAAATTGGAGATACTTTTGAGAGACCTTGAGTGTCAAATATACTCTTCACATTTTCCACATTAAAATTAAATTTGTGTCATTCTCCTAAAATGATTTTGTTTTATCATTGATTATTTTAAATCAAACTATAGAAAACTCTAGAAAAAGTTGAAATTCTTAAATGTTTTTAAAGTAAGAAAAAAGTCTTCACAATAAAAATATCAAAAGGGTTCTTTTAAGGTTAAAATGCTTGAAGAAAGTATTACTACAAAAACAATGGAAAAGACTTTAACGGGGAGGTTTAGTTAGGGACCAAAATGGTCCCTTAATCTTAACCATAAAAAAATTTAAACTAAAGGGTGAGATGAATTTCAATTAAAATTTTCTTTAAAATAAAAATTACCTAATTATATGTAAGTAATTGCATAATTAATTTAAAAAATGATTAAATCATAATATTTAGCCATATTTCCCATTCCACTCTTGACTCATAGTCAACCCACCTTCTTCCACTCCCACTACCCCTTTGACGGCGTCGGCGCCACTGCCACTACCATTGAGACTGTTAAGTTAATTAATTAGTTACCAAGCTGTTAGTTTGTTAGTGTATTTAACATGTGTAGCACACATAGCTTGCTTGCATTGCAAGCCAACTCTGCTGTATATATACCCAAGCTTGTGTTATCAAGCTCAAGTTAATCAATTCAATTTCTCAAATCTCTATTATGGTATCAGTAGACAGTTTCCGCTTCCATCTCTTTCCATCTCTTTCCCACACTTTCTTGCTCTTTTTCTCTTTGCAAGATCCCTGAGCTTTGCTGATTCTTGCTGCTTTTCTTTCTTGCGTTTCCTCTACGATCTTCCATGGCGACTATGGACAATTCTGTCTCTGGAACATCCAGCACGCCACTTTCATCCGATCCAGCTTCGGATCCATCTTCTCCCTATTTTCTTCACTCCAATGAGAATCCGTCTTTAATTCTCGTTACCTCTCTCCTGAACGGTGCCAACTACCATGGCTGGTCCCAAGCCATGCGCATGGCCTTACTCTCAAAGAACAAGATCAAGTTCATCGATGGTTCCATAACCGCGCCTGATCCTGCTTCTAGTCTGTATGGCCAGCGGGAGCGCTGCAACTATATGGTGATTTCTTGGTTGATTAGATCGGTGGATCCACCCATAGCTCAGAGCATTCTATGGCTGGATAAGGCATACGAGGTGTGGAATGAGCTTAAGGAACGTTTTGCTCAAGGTGATCTTCTACGCATTGCTGACCTGCACGAAGAAATCGCCGCCTTGCGCCAAGGTGATTGCAATGTCACCAAATTCTTTACAGACTTGAAGATGCAGTGGGATGAACTTGATGTGTTCCGCCCCATGCCTGTCTGCAAATGTGCCATTCCCTGTTCCTGCAGTGCCTTTCTTGAACTGAAACAGAGACTTAATGCAGATCGCGCCATCAAGTTTCTCAAGGGCCTCAATGAGCCATTCAACCCTGTTCGCTCCCAGGTTCTGTTAATGGATACTCTTCCCCCGCTCAATCGCATATTTGCTTTGGTTCTCCAACATGAACGCCAATTGTCATATGAGGCGAATTTTGCAAAAATAAGCCTGAATTATGCTGCTCCTAAGCCTGTTGTGCCTGATCCCTCCAAGAAACCGAATCTTGATCAAGGGAAGGGTAGACCAGGTGGGAAGAAATGCTCCTTCTGCGGCTACCGTGGCCACACGGTCGATGAGTGCCACAAGAAACATGGCTACCCTCCAGGGTATAAACCAAGGAGAGCTACTGCCAATGTCACTGTTGCTGATGATTCTGGTGACAATTCTGCTTTGCAACCTTCTACTGGTGGTTTTAATTTCACGGCAGCCCAATATCAAAGCATCCTTGCCTTAATTCAGAAACCTAATCAGAACCAGGTCCAAGCCAACATGGCACATGCCCTCAGTTCTGGCTCATCCCCCACTTCAGGTAATGTTTGGCTACTGGACTCAGGTGCATCTCATCATATATGCTCTTCCCTCTCTTATTTTCAGACATACCAGGAGCTGTCTCCTCCCATTGCAATTAATCTTCCCAATGGTGCAGTGTTATACTCACAATATGCTGGAGTTATTCCTTTTCCCTCCTCTCATTATCTGTCAAATGTGCTGTATTTGCCTAATTTTCAGTACAATCTCATTGCCATTACAAAATTGTGCAATGAATTACACTGCAAACTTACTATCTCTTCTGAACAGTGTCTGATCCCCACTTCAGGTAATGTTTGGCTACTGGACTCAGGTGCATCTCATCATATATGCTCTTCCCTCTCTTATTTTCAGACATACCAGGAGCTGTCTCCTCCCATTGCAATTAATCTTCCCAATGGTGCAGTGTTATACTCACAATATGCTGGAGTTATTCCTTTTCCCTCCTCTCATTATCTGTCAAATGTGCTGTATTTGCCTAATTTTCAGTACAATCTCATTGCCATTACAAAATTGTGCAATGAATTACACTGCAAACTTACTATCTCTTCTGAACAGTGTCTGATCCCCACTTCAGGTAATGTTTGGCTACTGGACTCAGGTGCATCTCATCATATATGCTCTTCCCTCTCTTATTTTCAGACATACCAGGAGCTGTCTCCTCCCATTGCAATTAATCTTCCCAATGGTGCAGTGTTATACTCACAATATGCTGGAGTTATTCCTTTTCCCTCCTCTCATTATCTGTCAAATGTGCTGTATTTGCCTAATTTTCAGTACAATCTCATTGCCATTACAAAATTATGCAATGAATTGCACTGCAAACTTACTATCTCTTCTGAACAGTGTCTGATTCAGGATATCAACAACTCCAGCCTGATTGGAATTGCTAAAGCCAAGGATGGCCTATATGTTTTAGATAGCCCTTTACCTTGTTTTTCCAATAAGCAGCCTTCAAGTGCTATCAATTCAATTTGTGAGACAAAATTTGATCTATGGCATTATAGATTAGGCCACTTAGGCTCAGACAAAATGACTCTCATTCATGATGTATACAGTTTTGTGCCTCCATGTAAATCTACAAAACCGTGTGATATATGTCATTTTTCTAAACAAAAGGCAATTCCATTTACTGCTAGTTCTTTTGTTGCAAATGCTGTTTTTGATCTCCTGCATACTGATATATGGGGCCCTGTTCCCATTCCTTCAATTCAAGGGCATAGATATTTTCTAACCATTGTAGATGACCATAGTAGACACACTTGGTTATATCTACTCAAGACTAAGGCTGAAGCATCCCATGCATTGAGGAACTTTGTCATTCAAATTCAGACTCAATTTGACAGATGTGTCAAGGTCATCAGATCAGATAATGGACCCGAGTTCAGTCTCAAGGAATATTATGCAGCAAAAGGCATCATTCACCAGCTGAGTTGTGTGGAGACTCCCCAACAAAATGCCATTGTAGAAAGGAAACACCAGCATCTATTGAATGTGACTCGGGCCCTCCTTTTTCAAAGCAATCTGCCACCTGCTTTTTGGTCCTTTGCAGCTGCTCATGCTTGTTTCCTCATCAATAGAATTCCGAGCAAAGGTTCCTCTAACACATCTCCCTTTAGCATTCTGCATAATAGGCTACCTGATTTGAGTTTCTTAAAGGTTTTTGGCTGCCTGGCTTTTGCCAACTCTTTGCACAGAAATAGATCAAAACTGGACCCGAGAGCTAGAAAATGTTTATTTCTAGGCTACAAATATGGTGTAAAAGGTTTTCAGCTCTATGACCTCCACTCAAGCGAACTTTTTGTTTGCAGAAATGTTTATTTTTATGAGCATTTTTTTCCTTACCATGCTAATCTTGGCTCCTCAAGTGTTTCCTCCCAGGATCATGTTTTCCCTGCAGATCTTCCTATTGTCACCACTGACATTGATTTGCCCCAACCTCCACAGCATCCCAATGGTGCCACACCTGCAGCCTGTGTTCCAATGCCTGTTGCACCCCCAGCACCTACTGGCCCCCTCAGAAAATCTACAAGAGCCACAAATCCTCCTTCTTACCTGCAGGATTACCACTGCAATTTAGCCAAGACAGCCCCTTTTGGCCCTGCCACTGCTTATTCTACAAGTCACCCATTACACTCAGTTCTGTCATATGCCAACCTATCCACCACTCACAAGTCTTATGCCCTCACCATTAGCACACAGGTTGAGCCAACCAGATACAGTGAGGCTGTTAAACACCAGTGTTGGAGGGAGGCCATGGATGCTGAAATCACAACTTTGGAGCAGAATTCCACATGGAAATTGGTTGATTTACCTCAAGGCAAAACTCCAATTGGGTGCAAATGGGTCTATAAGATAAAACTCAAGGCAGATGGTTCTATAGAATGGTATAAAGCACGGCTGGTTGCAAAGGGTTAAACCCAAACACAAGGCATTGATTACATGGACACTTTTAGCCCCGTGGCTAAAATGACTACAGTTCGGTTGCTATTGGCTTTAGCTGCTATTAAGGGATGGCATCTCCAACAGCTAGATGTTAACAATGCTTTTCTCCATGGTGAGTTGCATGAAGAGGTCTATATGAAACTTCCACAAGGGTTCCATTGTTCTAAACCAAATCAGGCGTGCCTGCTTCTCAAATCCTTGTATGGTCTAAAACAGGCCAGCCGCCAATGGTTTTCCAAGCTCTCTAGCGCTCTCCTATCTCTTGGTTTCAGCCAATCACAATCTGATCATTCTCTAGCTCGTCTGTTAGTCTATGTTGACGATATTATTCTAGCAGGGGACTCCATGGCTGACATCCAGTCCATCAAGCATTTTTTGGATGATCAATTCCGTATCAAGGATTTGGGTGATTTAAAATTTTTCCTTGGGCTTGAGGTTGCTCGGTCCACACAAGGAATTGTAGTGTCACAGAGAAAATATGCACTGGAAATTCTTTCCGATGCTGGCATGATTGGTTGCAAGCCTCTCACAACTCCCATGGTTGCTCAACGCCTTTCAAAGGAAAAAGGCACACCCCTTGCGGATCCTGCACCTTATCGCAGGCTCATAGGCAGACTCATTTACCTGACCACGACTAGACCAGACTTGGCCTTTTCTGTTAACCATCTTGCTCAATTCATGCCCAATCCGACAGATGTTCACCACTCTGCTGCAAATAGGGTGCTACGCTTCATCAAATCCTGCCCAGGATTGGGTTTGTTTTTCCCCAGCTCCTCATCCCTGCAACTGAAGGCATTCTGCGATGCTGATTGGGCTGGATGCCCTGGCACTCGCCGCTCAACTACTGGTCTTTGTGTGTTTCTAGGAGATTCGTTACTGAGCTGGCGATCCAAGAAGCAATCCATAGTCTCAAGATCATCATGCGAAGCTGAGTATCGCGCTCTAGCCTCGGTCTCATGCGAGCTACAGTGGGTTTCCTACTTGTTACAAGATTTTGCCATCACTCCTAGCAACCACAACATGGTCTTCTGTGACAATCAATCTGCTATGCAGATCGCTCACAACCCAACTTTCCATGAACGCACCAAGCATATCGAGTTGGATTGTCATTTGGTCCGCGAAAAGGTGCAAAGTGGGTTCTTAAGGTTGCTGCCTATAGCCTCAAAGTTGCAGATAGCAGATCTGTTCACCAAGCCCTTGCCTCCTGCAGTGTTTCAATCCATTCATTCCAAACTTGGCATGAAGAATGTCTTTGCTCCACCACATGCCACGTTTGAGGGGGGTAATAGGGGAACTTAACAGAGACTTTTGTTAAGTCTGTTAAGTTAGTTAATTAGTTACCAAGCTGTTAGTTTGTTAGTGTATTTAACATGTGTAGCACACATAGCTTGCTTGCATTGCAAGCCAAATCTGCTGTATATATACCCAAGCTTGTGTTATCAAGCTCAAGTTAATCAATTCAATTTCTCAAATCTCTATTAAACATGATCGCCACCATCATTACTTTCCCCTCCCCATTCCCGCGTAGAACCCAATTCTCTGTTCACTTGTTCATTCCCTTGTTCCTCCCATTTCTCTTCCTTCACTCTTGAGTAGTGAACCCCAGAACCCGCTCTCAAGAGACGAAGATATGTACGACATGGATCAACACCTTGTAGACAACAAAGTGTTCTTTGGCGGCATGCAGGAAGAAGTTGTTTAGATATGTTTTTTTTCCTTTCAGATCTGAAAATGTTGGATTTGTTGGTGTAGGAGTGCAAAAGTGTAGGAAAAAGGGAGATGGTGTGGAATTCCCTGAGATGCCAAATCTCCAATTCACAATCAATATTTCTTCGGCCACCCCTGTTGGAGTGTGTTCCCCGAATGTACAATGAGTAGTCTCTATATATAAGCTAGAAGTACAATCATAAAATAATAACATAATCAATTTAAATTAAACTAAATCAATCGAAAATAAGATATGGAAATATCTCAACTGTTAAGATAGGAAAATATCATAACATCCCCCCTCAAACTCAAGTGGGTGTTGAAGTAACCAACTTGAGTTTGGAAACTAAAGTGTAGAAGCAGTAGAGGCCTTTGTGGAAGAACTAGTAGATGCTTGAGCAATCTGTCGCTAGGTGGAACCAGTGGAGGCAAACGATATGCGGCTAGGTAAGGCCAAAAAGGGCAAACAATCTAGGCAAAACCATTGGAGGCAAATAGGTTGGGTGGAACCAACGGAGGCAAACAGGGCAGAGCCAACTAAGGCAATGTGCTAGGCGGAACCAGTTAAGGTAGGAAATGTTTGTGTTGCACGTGTGGTAACATTAGGTCGCGTGTGGAAGCGCGTGGAGATCTGGATAACAGTGAAATTTTTGTAGTGATGTCTGAAACATAGGTCAGTAAGTTAGAGATTTAAGAGAATATGGCAGTAAAGACGATTTTTTTGGAGAATGGAAAGTAGGGAACGAAGAACCTAAGAGCTTTGAGGTAGCGAAAATAGGATTCAAGGTGGGAACCATGACTCTAATACCATGTTAAGCATCGTGGGTAAACAGGAATACCATGTTAAGCATCGTGGATAAACATGAATAAGGGCACAGGGAAGACAACAAGAGAGATAATAGAGAAAGTTGATAATAATATTATTGTTGGTTGTGTTCCCCAAATGTACAATGAACAGTGTCTATATATAGGCTAGAAGTATAATCATAAAATAATAACAGAATCAATTTAAATTAAACTAAATCAATTTAAAATAAGATATGTAAATATCTTAACCATTTAAGGCAGAAAAATATCTTAACAATAATGATTTTTGGAAGAAATTTTGTACCAAAATTGAACAATTGTTGTCTTTGTCCTGTTGAGTTATTTCTTACCCATACTTATCATTATGTAATCTATTTTCAACAATTCACATTCAAATAAATAAAATGTTTGAATAATTTAAAATTTAAAATATAACCAATTAATCCCAAAGATAATTACTTAAGTGTCAAATGTATTATAGCCATGAACCTGACAATCAAAACCAACCCAAAAACTTTTGTGTTGGATTGGGTCGGGTACTCAGATTTATTGGGTGAAAATCGATTGACCTAAGTTTACCTAAGTTCAGGTATTGTGTTCCAAAATTCTAAAATCGAACTGACCTGACTGCTCGTGTATATCTATATATATCTATATATATAATTTTAGTTTTAAAAAAATATTAATTAAATGCTCATAAGTCATACCCTTACCTTACCCACCTTCCCACCCATGCTCGAACCCAATTCCCTCACTCCCACTCTCTCCTTTCATTTCAACATTTGTAGACTAGAGAAGAGACTGTCTACCAACGCCAACCCTTCCTCTTCTTCTCATCACTGCCCCATCAACACTACCTCTTCCTCTCACAACCCTCCCTCCACCCCCTCATTACCCAGTGCCCACCATTGTGCACCACCTCTGCCGCCGGGGCACTGCCCACCTTGGGACTGCCTCTGCCTCCTGACATATAGGGATTAAGGATCTAGTTTTGAGCACATTTACATATATGTGGAACACTGAAAGCACCTTGCTCGTAGACTTTCTAGTTTTGAGCATGAACAAGATGGCAGTAACATGCTATAAGCTCTTTATTTTGTATTATTTATAGAATAAATATGGATCCCTCTAGATTCTGGAGGGCACGTAATTGACCCAATTAATAAGCTTGCTACTCAATCCAACAACCATGTGTGTTATGGTTTAGGGTCACTGCATCCAGTTGTTCCCAAGTCATGAATAATAGAGAATGACATCAATCATTTGGAACGTGTTTTTCGGCCTTAACACATTATTTGAAACAATTTCGCCTATTATTAATATAAAATACAATAATGATATAATTTGACATACAATTTGATATTGATACAATAAAGTTTTGAAATTTAAGATATTAAATACAATTATGTGTGTACACACGTATATATGAATTTAAGAGAAATGTTATGAGTAGAACTTAAAATTTGTCAACTGTTGTATAACTCACTCTCCCTAGCTAGTATGTGCTTATTCTTATTTTTTTCTCTCTTCTTCCCCCAATCCCCCTTCATCTTTTTTCGTTTCCATCTTATTCTTTATGAATTCTAGAGTTTTCATTTCCGTGTCCATGATATTTGTTGTTTTTCATTTTTCAAAAGTTTGTGTATGTTTATTCAAAAGTTTGTGCATGTCTAATTGTTCTAAAGTTTGTCTATGTTTATAGAAAAATTTGTGCATTATTATTCAAAAGTTTGTGCATATGAGCACAAAAGTTTTCTTCTTCGTCTTTGTTTTCGTTTATGTTTTTGTTATATTTTTTTTGTTTCTGGTCGTCCAAAAATTTGTGCATGTTAGTTCAAAAGTTTGTGCATCTGCTTTAAATTGTTTGTGTCTGGTAGAGAGTGAGTACACATGCTTAGATGTGTGTGGGGAGATGGAGAGAGAGTACGACAGTTACTTTTTGCTATTTAATATGCCACAGATCTAATTTGATTTGGTTCTGTATTTAAAAATATTTGTGTATGTATATGCAAAAGTTTGTGCACTCAATGTCACTGTTTATACCATATATATGCCATGAGTTGACAGTATAGTAACAACATTTGGATTGTACCCCTAACAACACTGTGAATTTAATGTAATGTATTGTAAATATTTTTTTTATATATATATAATCAAGCAATAATATACTATTACGGCACTATATTTGTTTGACTCTTATGATAGTTATCTTAAAATTCATATTAAAAATAAATTTTGATAAATTACTAGTCTAAAGCACTTTATCTTAACAATATGAAAAACCCCAACTTCTAAAACAAAAATTTCAAAAAAAGTTACATTCTAAATACTGAAAATATTGAAGAAAGAAAAAAAGAAGCACTTGATCTCTTGAGAAATTGATTTGCATATATATATATATATATATATATATATATATATATATATATANTTATATATTAGGATCTAGAATTTCATGCTCTTTTATATAAATTAGATTAAGAGAGTATCGTTCGTTATGGAAAGACATTATTATCTTATTTGAAGATCAATCAATGCTCCATAACTTTAATGAAGAAGTCAATTCTTGAGCAAGTAGAACATAGAAGATGGTGATTTTTCTCTCTTGACCACTTTCTTAATAACACAATATTGATGGAGATATTGAACTCTAAAATGCTTGGTTGAGAAAGGACCACCTCCTTTTTGTATATATACATAAAATGGTGTTTCCATCATACCCATCTCAATTCTCATGTCTATTATTCATATAGTTATGTCTTTACATATATGATTATTCATAATTAATGATGTCTCTTCAATAAAATAGCCAAAAGATTTAACATTCCTATGATTATTAAATTATATATTATATGAGACACAATTATATGAGACATTATTCTTACATTCTCTTACTTGTTCCATATAACAACAATACCTTCGTAGTTCCATATAATAATACCTTTGCGTTAAATCCTCGTTATCATGGCTATGCTATAATATCATGACTAAGTAAAAAATTAATGCAAGTCATGGTGGTTGCATGTCATCCTTTACCGACACAATCCCTTCCATGTACTACAACATCAACTTTCTTTCTTAAGACACATAATAAAGAGTAAGGTCCAACTTTAATGTTTTTATCAAAGACAAAACCTATTCTCTTCATTCAGATATTGTCATGTATACAAACTCAGAAATATGTAATATAGAAACATGTTCATTCATGAACTCAAAGTGTCAAAGTACATAAAACACAAACATCATCATAGTAAACAGTAATACTTTGGCAACAACACTCAAACTTTCAACATGTGCACTAAATATTTTGTGCGGTAACCTTTTTGTTAATAGATTGGCAATCATAAGGTCAGTGTTAATGTACTTTATTGACACTTAATGTTTCTGAACTTCTTCTTTAACGACAAATTATTTCAATTTCATATTTTTAGCACCTTTAGAATACTTGTCGTGTTTAGTAAAGAAGATTGTTGAAGAATTATCATAATAAGTTTCCAGCGGCTTGACCATATAGTTGACAATTCCCAGCCCTGAAATAAAATTCCACAACACTTAATATGAATTAGGGCCTCAAAGCATGCCATTAATTCGAATTTCATTGTGAAAACAACAATTACTGATTGCTTCCAATTTTTTTCTACATATTGTTCCACTGACTTTAAGATACAAATAACTAAAAATTAACTTTCTTGTATCTATACAACTGGTAGAATCTAAATCCAAATATCCAATCACCTTAAGGTGATTAAAACTTCTATAAGTAAGCATGTGACACTTCATCCTTTGCAAATACTTTAATATTTTATTTGCAACATTTCGGTAATCTGATCCTGGGCTACTCTAATTTCTTTCAACAACAGATGCATACATAATTCTTTCCATCTATTTACGTTTGAAATAATTCTTCTGATATTGCATGAGACTAAAATTGTCTCATTTCAAATTGGAACAGTTTGTGCTGGGCTTTTTTAATTATAAATCATTCTAAAACTTTATTGATATGTGTTTTTCGAGATAAGCATAATCATTGTGATCTATCCCATAATATTTTTATTCCAATCACATAAATTGACTCATCTATATCCTTTATTAGAGAGAAAATTCCTAGTCTCAATTAATTGACTAAAACCATTAGTTGCAAGAAAGATATCATCAACATACGGAACCAAACATAAACTTACTCCCACTAATCTTTAGATACATACACTGATTGACAGTGTTAACTTAAATTCAAAAGACATAATAGTACCACTGAACTTAAGATACCATTATAGAGAAGCTTGCTTGAGTCTGTATATTGATTTTGTAAGTTTACACCATGTGTTCTTTCCCCTTAATTAGAAAACCCATAAGTTGATCCATATAAATATATTCCTCTAAATTCCCATTTAGAAAATTTATTTCCACAACCATTTAATGCAACTTTAGATCATAATGAGCTACAAGTATTGTAATAATTTTGAAAGAACTTGTTTCTTTATATTCAATGCCACCTTTCTGAGTAAAACCATGGCAACAAGATGGGCCTTGTAACTTTCTAGGTTACTATGAGAGTTGTGCTTCGTCTTAAAGACTCATTCATAGTCATCTCTCTTGAAACTTTCAAGTAATTCTACAAGGTCTCATAAACCATTTCGTTTCATAGATTTAAGCTCATCTTTTATAGCATCTCATCAATTTATCAATATTATCACAACTTGTGAAACTAAAACTAGATCATAAATAATATTTACATTGCTTTTTGAATCTTGTATATACTCCACATAATCATACGAAATAGTAGGTTTCATTTCTTAACACTACTTCATGTGGTTATTCTATTATTGACTCATTGTTAACTATGAGATCAATTATTTGTTGCTCTTCTTGATTGTTATGCGGTTCAACAACAAGAGAAACGACAAGTCTTGAAATACGAGCACAAGTCCAAGGAACTTGCACTCTTACTTCCTTAATCTTCACATTTTATAAAATTTCATAAAGTTTTACTCCCACTAGAGTCTTAGCATTCTCAATGAATCGGGTATCTTTAGTTTCAACAGTTAGTATGAATAGGATCAATAAAAATATATACCATTTAGACTTTTATGGACAACCAATGAAATATTCATTGATTATTCTTACATTCAATTTCTTTTCTTGTTGATTTACACTCTTATTTCTACTTGGAATTCCCAAACATACATGTGTCTTAAACTGGATTTCCCATATGTTCATAGTTATAAAGAAGTCTTTAGAAATACTTTATTAGGAACCTTATTCAACAAATATACGGCAGCTTTTAAAGTTATACAATCACAATTATAAGTATAAAGATACATTATTTATCATGCCCTAAACATATCCTTTAAGGTTTGGTTACGCCTTTCTGATACACCATTTTATTTTTGTATATCTGCCATTGTGTATATTGAACACATATATCATATTTTTCTTGGAATTTTGAAATGGACATAGGTATTGTCCAAATTCATAATATCTTTCATATTACTCAAGCCTTCTATTTAAAAAATTATTTATTCTGAAATATGCTAATTAAAAAATAGTACAAGACTGATTAAAGAGTACCTTATTTTTACGTTTACAGCTTTCTTGTTCCTTCATGAAGCTACTTCTTAATTAATTTTCATTCCTCCAACACTTAGGATTTGAGTTTTTGTTTTTAATTTACTTTCTATTTTTTAAGATTTTGTGAACGAAATAATGCCAAAAAAAAAAAAATTAAGGGTTGTTTGGTTTTTGTTTTCATTTGATGTTTTCAGTTTGTTTGTTGTTTTTAAGAATGCTGTAAAAGAAACAATGTAAACACGGTAATTTTGTTCCCTTTTTTTCACTATTTCTTTTGTAAATTTCTGACAAATATAGGTGGAAAACATGAATAAAAACAAGAAATAAAAATAGAAACCAAACATACTATTTAGGGTTTAGGTTCCTATTTTTTACATTCATTTCTTGTTTTTAGTCAATTTTTTATTTGTCAAGATGTTACAAAGGAAATAATGAAAGCTATAAAACAAGATTTATGTTTTCAATGTCTTACTCACAAAATTTAAAAAAAAAATAGTAAACAATATGAAAATAGAAATCAAGCATATTGTAATTCCTTATTTTTACAATTTTCTTCACAAAGTTTAAAAGAAAAAATATCAAAAATAGAAAACGAAAAATAGAAATCAAACAAAGTCGTTATTAATTTTGTCTCTATTGTGGGAGAGAGATGATTCAAGAAGCATGCATCAAAATCGGAAGCCAGCTGGTCCTGCCAGTGGAAGGAACTTATACCATTCTAGTTGTAGATCAAAGGATTGTTCAAAAACAACAAAATGAATTGCCGTGACGTTTGGGAATGGTTGTGTTTGTTCAAACTGATTTGGTCTTGTTTTTACTCTCTCCCAATTTGGTTGGAAGGAAAGATTCCTAGTTTCCTATCTAGTTCAGTTTGTCCCCAACCAGAACATTACTAAGTAACAATATGATGAGAAGAGGAGAATAAAAAATATCAGACTTTGATACACTAACTATCTGATTGCAAAAGGATAAGAAAATAGTAGTGGGCAACTGGCAAAGTTGTATAAGTAACACATTTTAAGCATTAGTGTTTGTTACCTTTTGCCTGTCTTCTGGCTCAGCGAAGTCACAACAAGACATGCATTTTTCTCTGGTGGTCCAAAATTAGCAAGAACCTCTGTAATAAAATGAATGAATGTCTCTCTTTTCTTTTCTCCATTCACTAGTCGCTTTTTTGGTGCAGTTTAATGAGTATTGATATAAGAAATCAATAAGAGTGGTTCCCTGCAAGTTGGGGACCAGAAGTTTTTGTACATCTCCTTTATAAGTTGTCCTATCTTCTCTTTTGTTCTCTATTTTCCCCTTTTAAGAACCGTCCTAGATATTATTCATGAATTGATTTGTCATGCATGACATAGAAAGAAGTGGGGTGTTGATCAAGCTCTTAGCCATCTAGGCATTATGTAGGACCGCAAAAAGAAGAGAAGAGAGACAAGAATTGCATTATATAAGTACACAGACAATTGCATTACACTAGGCCACCTATTTGTCTAGGGTTACATTCGAATGAAATCCCTACGAGTTCTTTTATTCGACTGAATGAGGGTTTCATTTGATTGAAGTCCTCAGCATGCTTTCATTCGAATGCTATGGGGATTCAATCGATTGAAATCCTGAGATTTTCTTTCATTAGACTGAATTGGAGTTCAATCGATTGAAAGCTCAAATTGTCTTTCATTCGATTGAAAACTCTCTTCAATCGATTGAAATCTATAAAAATTGCTTCCCCGAGACTTCAGTTCTCATTTTCCCCAGAAACCCTACTGTTCCTAGGGTTCCAATCAGTACAGTTATGCATTTCATTTATCAAAATCTCCCAAAACCCTTTTTATCCTAAAACTCCCCAAATTCCTACTTAACACTTTTACAGTCAAACATACAAAATAACACATATACAGGTAAAAATTAAACCACATAGACAGTGGGCTCAGAGTTACCCACATCCGATGGAAATTCTGATTGGATAGCCTTGATGCCGGTAATCTCCTGGTTGCAACGGCGTGCTCCGGTGATTTTTTCGAGACTCTAGCAAGAAACCGAGAGGTGTCGGAACGGGACCGGTGTTTGTGAAATTGATTGAAAGTAACGTAAATTCTCTGAAAGTTACGTGGTTATAAATAACCACGCACAGTACCTTTTTCTTTTCTTTTTCCTTTTTCCTCTTCCTCTTTTTCTTTCTCCTACTGCTGTTTCTATTATTATTATTATTATATTATTATTATTATTATTATTATTATTATTATTATTATTATTATTATTATTTATTATATATAAATATCTACAGAAGGGTTAAGAAACCTTACCCAGTCTGGCTCCGTTTTCGTTTGATCGCGTTTTGTCCAAAATGTCTCACACCCGGGTGCCCTAAAAATATTCCGGACATACTGTTGTGATCCATTAATTTTTTCCTTCAACCAAGGAGCGTTTTTCCAGGGATCTTGGACTTTCTTATCGAGTCAAGAAATTCTACAGGTATTTTTCGGTATCCGAAACAGTTCCCGTTCAAGTCGAAACTCGCCCGATGGCTCCGGAATATTTACGGGACAATAAAACCTAACTTGTATCCCTAAATCTCTGGGGGTTTGGAGGTTTAATTCTCCTATCCTCACTTTCTCCACGTCTCTCGGTCGTTCTCGGCAGCATAGTCGACGGGTTTTCCGTACACGAGGATTCGGGATGTTACAAGCCCCGCTCCAACGCATAAGCCTTGGGTGCTCCAACGCATGTCTAAGAGCCTCCTGCTCCTTTCGGTGCTCTTTTCTTCCATTCCTTGCTCCTTTTGCTTCCTTTCTCGCACTAACACTCAATTGCCTGTGTTTTTAACAACTCAAACACAAGATGTTAAACTCATAGGTTACTCGAGACAATTAAAATCATTCAAAAACCGTGCTTAAACTATAGTTTTCTCAATTATGCCCATAAAAGGGCAATTATGCGAATCTTATCAATTAGCCATCAAAATCACATAATTCTAGGTTGCAATGTTCAATTATGGAGTAGAAAAATGTCGGATAAAATCCCTCTATCCAAGATCCTACATGGAAAGACCTCATAAAAGATGTCTGTGGCTTGCTGCATCCTACCCCATCATGAGAAGATCCTACACCAGCATCAAAAGATGATCCGACCTCGAACGAACTCCTATATGGAGTCACTTCAACTTGAGGAGGTTCATAATGAGGACGATGAGACAACGAGGGCCTAGGGGCGAATACTGCAAAGTTTTCCTTAATTTGTTGTAGTCATTGCTCCAATGTCGATGAAGACATATCACCATATTGTTCGTCTAACCAATTTGAAACTTGAGTATTAAAACTCTGGTAAAAGGTCAGCGTTGGGAGATAAACTTCTTCAGGTTGCAGAGGGGACAAAGGAGTGAAGAATTCATGTGGGGTTGCATGACCAAAGAAATGTGGCATGGGCGCTGGAGGTGGTGCGTGGCCAAAGAAATGTGGTATAGGAGCCTAAGGCGGTGCATGGCCAAAGAACTCCTGGGTTGGGGTCACCTGAATATGAGGCGGCGAGGGAACCACCGTTTGCCAAACCTCAGCCAGATCGTCAACATGGTATTCTTCCATAAGAAATCGATGTCCATTATTTCTGTACCACTGCCAATACTCCTCTGAAGATCTATAAGAATTAACTAGTTGATTGACTAGTGGTATACGATTCAACCACATCTGAATCCATATATCAAGCCTTTGCATCCAGTTAACCAATGCTAGCATCGCTTGATTCGTCCTCAAATCCCGATTATGATCATTCCTCAAAACACTACAACTAGGTCCAACTGGCAGCATTTGCACCAAACCGAATTGCCGCATAATGTGGTCAGTTGCATGCCACTCTACTGTTTCAAAGCAAACAAGCAAGCAGACAACTGACCAAGTATTTCTCATATTTTGGATCTCTACTTGAAGGACTACATTAATTGCCAGATACTGATATGGTTGCCAAATAAACTGCATGAAAAAGAATAATTTAGATACAAATAATATTGACTACTTTAATGCACAACAATTAACATAAACAATATTTTAATTAATGCCTACTTGGTATGGCCATTCTTATTTCTATGATCGTTCAAGGTTGGCCACGACGAGTATATGTATATGTCGGCCATCTACAAATTATTATATTATTAAAATAACAAATTTCAATTTTTTATATTATTAAAATTAACAAACAACAAATTATCCTGTTACTAGAATCAATAAATACACATAATTTTTTACCTCAATATAAGGGGAAATGGATAGTGGTCTAGGGCCTGTGGCGTGGGAGCAAGTGTCAAAAATCTATAAAATGCCCATGTCTGCAAGAGCACCATACAAGGCTACACATGTGGCATGTGTAGCATGGCATAATGCCCTATCAAGTATAGCCAATACAACTGAACCCCAAATGTACGACCCCAATGACATCCAAATTGCGAAGCAACTGCAAGTACTTTGAATGAACACAATTACCGTACTTGTAACAAAAAAATATCAGCACAGAAGCGCAAGATATATCCACTGGCATGCCACTGTATTACTTGTTGTATGTCATACTCGTCAAAATCATCGCGGATCTCAGCTCCAAAATTCTCACGTAACCACACCGTAGATATGAACGATCTTGTCATATCACAAGGGTTAGGAATTACCCTAAGTAGTTTGTGACACAATTTTTGGAGGGTCAGTCCTAGGAATATTGTGTCATGTCCTATTATAGGCAGACTATCACACCGAACCCCAAGTAACATTGTGACATCTTCCAATGTTACTGCGCACTCGCCATGAGGTAAATGAAATGTATGGGTCTCCGGTCTCCAACGCTCCACAAGCGCATTAACAAGCTCATGGTTGATTTCCATACTGGGCATTGAAGCCACCTCCCACAAACTAGCATAGGCTTGTATCAAGGAATTCGATGGCTCAATGTTTCCGTGCCTACTCCGTAAATCTCGTAGCTCCTACAATAATAAAATAATTAATAAAAATAATAATAAATGTGTTGTTAATAACTTAGTTTTTTTAATGTAAAAAATAAGCCTAATATTGGGAACATGAATATTTATAAGAACTCTTTCCCACTTGCTCCTTTTTTTTATGTGGTACATATATATTATTTTAACATTTACACGTTTGAAAAAGTTATTAGAATGTAATTTTAAATTTATAAATATATAATTAAAATAAATAATTACAAAAAATCTTTATCCCTATTTCCTAATAAAATGAAAGTGTCAGCTAATTGCGTTGTTTATTGAGAAATCATAGCTTCCACCATCTACATTCATTCTTTAAAATTAATGTACCTTGACAGATACTTCATGTTTGTCAAGTATTGCATTTGTTGTAACCATAAAAATAAATGGAAAAAAAGGAAGATAGAGTTTTAATATATTAAAAAAATACTTATAATTAATATTCTTAAAATAATAAGAAAATAGAAAAGAGTTTTCAAAAGTACAAAAATTGTTTTGTTAATCTACTTAAGTGTAAAACATATCCCGTGTCTCCATTTTTACAACATACTTAAAAATAAAGTATAACATTAATCATATTATGTTTAGTAACAAACCTCATTAGGATTCTGGCGAATGATTTCTGAAATATGTAATGCAGATTTCACCGTTGTATCTACGTGCTCTCTCACCATATCTACTAAATTGATTTTTTCACAACACTACACATGAACAATATATTTTTATAATTTCTCCTCAGTAAATTTTTTTACAGAGAACACAAGAAGAAGAGAATTTTGTTACAAATTTAACACTAAGGGAGTGACACTCAGCCCTATACATAGGGAGCTTCGCACGGTCAGCGAGAGCTCCCTGCACAGTCAACGAGAGCTCCCTAAAATCGGTAAAGTTGTTGCCAATTTCAGCTCTGCCACTGCTCCCCCTGTCCCTTGCAGACATGGTCAATGAGACGCTCTGAAATCGGAATTAGCCGTGCCGATTTCAGCACCCTGTTCCCTGCTCCCTCTGCTATGTGCTCCGAAAGTCTAAAATCGGAATGTAAGGTTACCAGTTTCAGTATTGCAAAACCATACAATTGTCAAATTTATAATTCACCCATATTTTCGTTTTCATTATTTTATTCCCCTTTTTTTAAAAAGAAAAAAAACCTTCACAATCGTGGTTAGATTATACAAAATAATCATGCTTTTTAAACGAGGTATCAAACAAAATTCAAATCGAATTCTTGATTTACACAAAGTCAACAGAATTATCAACAGATCTAATGATCAGAAAATCAGTTATATGACTCTAATACTAATGAAGGATAATATATAAAATAAGGATTCAATACATAATTAAATACATAAGATTAGAGGACTGATTTTTTTCTTAATGCGAAAATGTGATCTTTCATCGCAAAGAATAAGATACTATACAACATAAGAAGAATTATCCTATTATCCTATTCTCATTGATGGCTGCCCCAATAAGGTAGTTGCTGATTTAGACAGAAAGGGTTGGAATTCTGTTTTTGTGGAATTGTACATTGCTACAAGCGGAATGTGCAACTGGATTATATATGAGATATTAACCTTAAAAGCACAGGGGTGAATGAAGTCCTTTTCTCTGATACAGGAATTGTGCTTACCAAACTGAGATGCAAATCCATACACTGAAGATTGAAGATTCCTAGAGTACTACACATTCAAAATGAGTATTAGTGGGAGTGTTCAACATTATGATGTTGGCTGTGAGAGTATCTGATTATGACTTTGCGAAATTCCAACCCTTTCTGTCTTAATGTCTAAATCAGTAGCTATCTTTGAGAATTTTGAATAAATTTGTGTGCACTGGGTGGTCTTGAATGGAATTTTATCAAGTGTGGTGCCTAGAGAGTGGATTATAGCCTTCGCAAACTCTGGTATCATACCGGTTACTCAGGCTATGTGATGGAAGATCTAGTGGGTGGTATCATACCGGTTACTCATAGTATTTTGAAAATGATCTCTCCAACTTTTCGATAGTTTAGGAATCACTGTAATGGTCACATTTACATATGATTTATGATTTTATTTTTTTTGCAGTCTACAAAGGATTAAGGTTGGATATGACTCATAAAAAAAAAATATTATTGAGTGTCAATTTTACAAAAGTAAAAGCAAACACACACTTATTGGTGATTGATCACGATACAATAATCAGTTACATACACAAAAGAGTCCAATTGAGTCAATGAATATTCTTCTCAACATTCCGCTCACTTATTACATACACTTTAAAATTAAAGTAATCCAAACTAGATCATCGCATACATGATCAAACCATTATGATGTTCACTTTGGTCCTCAGTCACTTTGATTTTTGAAATTTAAAATTTGACATTTTAATCTTTGAAATTGTAAATTGTTAATTAAATTAGTCCATCAATTCATTATCATTACTATATTGTCACGTTTTTGTTGATTTATCACATTAAAAGGGACATTAACAACAATTGAGACTGCAAATGAGTTGTAGATATACTTGAAATTATAAATGAAGTTGCCAAAACATCTATAGTGGTAAATGAAGCTGTAATAGCAACTAAAATTTATAGATCCAAGTGTCGTCACAACCATATTTTTAGTCTTTATTGTTGTTACACGACCTCTATTGATATCACATTCTCATTTAATACAAAAAAAAATAATGAAAACATGACAATACAATAATGATAATAAATTGAGAGATTATTTTGACTTGTTCAAAGATTAAAAAGTCAAATTTTAAATTTTAAGAATTAAAGTGACTCAGACATGTGCCAAAATGAGCATTTCTCAATGATAAAATCAAACACCTGCAAATGCATCAAGTGCATTTCCACCGTAAGTAGTACTTGAACGAACGTACTTGAAGTACTCTCCATAATAGAATGGCCGGTACCGTAGAAGGTGCATTTTTTCATCCACCAGCTCAGAGGGGGCCTCAATCTTCACATCTCCCTTTGGCCCTGTAAACAGCCCAAGCGAGTACCTCTCTTTATCTCCACTCATCATCACTCTGTGATTAACAGCATGAAGTCTTCCATTGCTCCATGCCTATTAAAAATAAAAAGTATCAATTAATCAATTATCCTTGGTGATCTAAGTATCCCATTTTATTGAGTCTTAAAAAGTTTCTTATTTAACACTTAAACAATATTTTTTTCCCCAAACATGGATATACTTTTGGATTAGAGGGCTTCTCTAATTTACTCTTGGTCACAGGAGTAAGGCTGGTAAAGCTTTTTGAAAATGCTCTCATACTCTCAAAAAGCAAAAGCCAACGTTTTGTGTTTGATAAATAGAAAAGTTAGAGAGCTTTTGCTGTTAACTTTTAAGAACTACGGGTGTTGTTACACTACAAGAAAGTTGACTATTACCGTCCATAAATTACCGTCAAACACGAACCGATGGAATTACCATCAGAATTGTCTCATTTTCCGACGATAACCAGTTTGCGCAAAAAAAAACCGTTAAAGAGGCATCAAATTACCGTCGGAATTAAATGTCGACAGTAACACCAATGGTAATTGTTCACGGGGAAGGGTGCGAAAAACTTACCGTCAGCACTAACTAATGCTAAAAAAAGTGTGGTTTTTTATTAAAAAATAATAAACATTAGCATCGGTCATAGCAGACGGTAAATTCAAGCCAATTATAATCTGTCAGGTGTGTGGTTGTTCACTTTACCGTCGGCTAGGTCTGACGGTAACTACATCATAACCGACACACCGTCCACAACGTTCAAACCAGCCAAAATATCCCCATACCATCAGTTTTGTTAGACGGTAACCTTCTCAGAAATCACCTCCTCGTAAATACTAGCCGACACATTTCCACAACGTTCAACCCAGCCATAAATACCCAGTTACCTTCAGACTAATCCGACGGTAATCTGATCACCCAAAGCTATAAACCCCCCACCCCCGCTGAATTAACCACTCCCACTCTTCCAAAATCTCTCAAACTCTCCTAAAAATGTGAGGTTGGTCCTGGTGATGGTGATGCGATGGGGAAACGTTACCTTCGCATCCACTCGTATGATGTGAATATAACGTTTTCTACCCTCGCATCCCCATCACCATAATCGGAGGATCACAAGGTCGGGTCAGCGAATCTGGTGTGCGATTTTTATGGGTGTGTGGTTTGTCGATTGTGGTGCAACTGATACGCGGGGGGCAAATATTACCTTCAAATCCATTGGACGTTCCACCCTTGAGGATGCGACAATGCGAAGATAATATTTCCACCCACGTACCACCTCCACCTTAATCAGAGGATCACAATTGGCCCAGGTCGGCGAATCCCCCAATTGATGGCCCTATAATCGATCATGGTGATGATCAACCGGTGCATGGAAAATTCAACCGAGGGTCGTTGATTATCGGGATGGTGATGCGAGGTAGATAACATTTTCTACCCTCGCCTCATCACCATCCTGATAAGCAATGAGCCCCAGAATTGGCCACCGAGAGCTATGATGGCACTCCCCCCGTTTTAGGTTAATATTTTTTTTAGTTTGTAATATATATATTATATTCAATTAAACATCGTAATTTTCTATTTTGTTAGTTTATTCAATTAATAATATATGTTTTATCTAAATTGTATTTATACGTAAAATAAAATAAATCGTTTGCATTGGAAATAATAAAATAAATTTCTCAAAGCAAAATGTGTAATTAATTGCGAATAAATAATAATTAATGAAGAAAATATATGGACAATTAAAAAAATTAAAAAAAAAAGTCAATTACTGTCAGACTTAACCGCCGGTATACCCTTAAACCCTAAACCCTAAAATATTTACCATCAGTCGTCGCCGACGGTAATCTCCTCAGAATATGCGCAACCATGTTATAATTGCATGTGTTACCATTGGTTTCGTCCGACGGTAACAGTCTCGTTACGTCTTCCCCCAACGTTCAAATCCTGAGCGTAAAATATTTATTGTCAATTGTAGCCGACGGTTATTTGGTAAGAAACCCTAGCGTTCAACATTTACTAACATTCTCGGGATATGAACCGGCATGTCTTCCCTAATGTTCAAACCCTAAGCATTTAATCACCAGTTACCGTCGGATATGTCCGACGGTAAACTGAAACGCCATTGCTTTAAAAGCTTCCTCCCGCGGTAGAAAGTCTCCCTTCCACTCTTTCCACTCTCCTCAAACTCTCACACTCTCTCAAGACTCTTAAACTCTTACTATCTCTCGCCTACCCTGCCTATCTCACGCTTGCCGCTGCCACATACGGTCTCACTCTCGCCATCGCCAGAGTAGTCAAGAACGCCGCCACTGCCGCCGAAGCCACCACCATTTGGGGTGAGTCTGCCATTTAAGGTTGCTGCTTTGTTGTTAGGGTACAATAGATTGGGTTACTTTGATGTTGTCAGATTGGGTTATTTTGCATTTGATAAATATAATTTTAATTTTTTTATAAAAAAATTATTTAGTTTATTTTATTTTTCTGATACGCATAGGAGGGAAAATTAGCTGTGAAATAGGCAGTTAGGGGCTGGGCTCAGCTATATAAGCTGGGTTGTAACAGAATTCAGCAGGTTTTTGTGATAATAAAGCTCCCTATTCCCCTGCTCTCTCATTCTCTCTGTGCTTTCTCTCTGTTCTTCCTTCTTTCTCTCTTTTATTGTTAACATTGGTATCAGAGCCACTCGATCTCCATGGCTGAATCCAAGCGTTTTCAGACGGCAATGCGCGAATCGGAGGAACGCGTCCTGGCCACAATCGAGCCGCGATTGTGCGCGCTGGAGCAGAACTGCGAGATGCAGTTCGATAGCATCCACGAGGCGCTGCGAGGGTTAGGGTTGCAGTTGGCGGAACTCGGAATCGCGCGAAGGCAGCGCGGCGGCGGAGAGGGAGACTATCGCGCGCGCGGCGGCGGCGACGGCGATTATCGCGTTCCTACACGGCTGACGCGGATTGATTTTCTGAAGTTCTGCCACGAAGACGTATCATCGTGGATCGCGATATGCGAAAGGTTCTTCGACCTCGACAGCACGCTGGACAGGGAAAAGGTAACAGTAGCCAACATCGCTTTGGATGAGACGTCTTTCCGCGGGTTCCAGAATCTGGAGCAGGGGAGAGAGGGAAGGCTGCCGTGGCATGAATTCGCGAATGCTATTCAGATCAGATTCGGTATTGAATATGACTCTCCCATGGAAGAGCTCAAAAGGCTGATTCAGACGAGAAGCCTTGAGGAATATCAAGAAGCATTCGATAATTTGGTATGCCGTACTAACTTGAGTGAATACCAGAAACCACAGTGCTACATAGGAGGCCTCAATCAGGAATTGAGCAATGGAGTTAAGCTCTTCGCTCCAAGGAACTTGTTGGAAGCCACTCGTATAGCAAGACTTCAAGAGCGCAGTATGACTCTTTTGCAGAAGCATAATGACAGCTTCTTTAAGGGCAATCCTGGACAAGATAGGAAAGGAGGATCGCCAGCAATTGGGAGGAAGGAAGAGAAGAACCTTGAGGCAACACAGAAGGGAATCTTGGGAAGGCCAAATTATACGTTCCAAGAGAAGCTAACCCCTAAGGAAATGGATGAACATAGGGCCAATAACTTGTGCTTCTTTTGCCACGAAAGGTATTCTCCTAACCATGATTTCCTACAAAGAAAGAAACTTCAGGTTTTTTTCATGGAAATGGAGGAGAGCGACACCGTGGCCACTGCTACTGAGAACGAAACCAATGACAGCCCTGCATATGGGGATTCTCCCACGGTCTCTTTGAATGCTATTCATGGAGACTCAACTTACCCCATGATGCGGTTGATTGGTTGGATTGGGGAGAGACGAATTTTCGTCTTGATCGACACAGGGAGTACTCACAATTTTATTGATGAAAGGCTGTGTCGAGAGGGAGTGGGAAAACTGACGCCAATCTCCCTTGTCTAGATTACGGTAGCTGTTGGGGGCGTGACTCAGGAAGTTGGCAGCTGCACTGATATCAAGTGGAGGATGCAGGGGTACAATTTTGTAACTTCTACAATTGCCATTCCTTTAAATAGCTGTGATATTATTTTAGGAATGCAGTGGTTGAAACAATGGGGCACCATTTCATGGGACTTCAAAAATCTGGTGATGAAATTTGATATGGGTAAAGAACAGGTACAGCTAACTGCTGTCAAAGAGGCTGCCCACAAAGTGGTGAATGAAGCCAAACTCAATCAGATAAGGGTGGAAGAAAGAGACATGGGGTGCTGCTCATTGTCAGCTAAGGGTGAAGGTTGGAGGATGTGTGGTTATCATCCAATTCGAATGAGCACCAAGGATAGAGACAAAACTGCTTTTCAAACTCATGCTGGGGGAGCTGGAAGAAGAGGCCACATGGGAAACCTTGTATGAGCTGAAGAAGATGTATCCTGCTTTCGATTGTACAGCGATTCCTTGAGGACAAGGAATTTCTTAAGGGGGGGATTTGATACGCATAGGAGGAAAATTAGTTGTGAAATAGGCAGTTAGGGGCTGGGCTCAGCTATATAAGCAGGGTTGTAACAGAATTCAGCAGGTTTTTGTGATAATAAAGTTCCCTATTCCCCTGCTCTCTCATTCTCTCTGTGCTTTCTCTCTGTTCTTCCCTCTTTCTCTCTTCTATTCTTAACATTTTCTCTCTTAAAGAAAGTAGAAATTGAAAGTGTCGTTTGTACCGTCCTGCACTTTTGTTATTATTGTTTATCTAACTTATGGCAATGTCACTGTTCTATAATTATATTGATGAAGAGTATACTATTGGCACTTGCATAATGAAAGTTCTGGTTAACAATTGTTCTTTAGGATTTGTCTTGGTTAATACAAGAACGTGAAAATCTGGCGGGTTTAGGGTTATATGTTTATGGACAGTGGAAAACTATGCAATAAAAAATAATTTGTGAGTAATTTAAGTTTTTGAATTAAATTAATTAGTCGTACAAGATGCACGTGTGTTAGGTTGGGTTTGTGATCTGATTTCAGTTTCTGCACGAGGGTAGGGNAAACTATGCAATAAAAAATAATTGTGAGTAATTTAAGTTTTTGAATTAAATTAATTAGTCGTACAAGATGCACGTGTGTTAGGTTGGGTTTGTGATCTGATTTCAGTTTCTGCACGAGGTTAGGGGCACTTTGGTCTTTAACGTTTGTATAACTGGCAATCGAGGATTTTTCACTGAGGAAAAAATAGGAAGGGTGAAGTGGAAGGTGCTATTTAGTAGTGCTTCTGCGTGATGCTTTGACTTTGATTGATTACTTTCCGTGGATATTAGGAGATTTTATTGATATTTGTTTTTGGTAAACTTAGGAGAAATTATTAATTGCTCACGGCTAAGTTGATTTATGCTGAGCTTGTGATCAGTAGAGTTGACATTTTAATTTCTAATTCACATAACTTACCAGTAACTTATCCTTAAAATTAAAATATTATTTTGCAAATAATTGTGCTATGTCTATGTAAAAGAAAAATAGCGTAGACACTTTATTGCGTATTTCATCACACATTATGATTATCATAATTTGGACTAAAAGAAACGATTAAATATTTACACCTTTATACATATATATATATATATATATATATGATATAAGTATCATTTTTTTCCTTATGCAAATAAAATTTTGAATTGGTTATTAGAATTTAAAAATTTTAACAAGATTTGCTTATGCACTAATTTTCCTTTTTTGACGTGGTCTAATTTGTTCCCTATCATTTGATTAGCTTAATTTAAGTTAATTGTGCTAACTTAATTTTTTTTTATTTTGTATAGTTATATAGTACTAATAGTTGGCGACAAAGGAAAAGGAAATGTGTCCGCCTACTTACCCATGCGATACGGTGGGCAGGGGAGGCAGGACGACCCATTCTGACAGATCTCTGATAGGGGAGGGTTTTATGCCCACCCCTGGTCCGTCGACAGGTGACCATCTGCCGGTAACTTTCATGCGTTCACCGACAGTGCCTCAAGAGAGATTCAGGAGCTATTCTGACATTGCTCCCCTAGCTAATTCCCCTCCTTCTCTTGATAGCCAGTCGTCAGAGAGTACTCCCACCTTTACTGAGACCCAGCAGCTGGAGGGTACTACTCCGATTGGTGGTGGCCCGCACACTGAGTCATCCTTGATCGAGGATCGGGCCCCTCTGCGAGTTGATCCTAGCTTTAGCAGGTACGTAATTAATATTTTGCTTTATTTGTTAATTAATTAATTTGCAAGTTTTTATATTATTATTTATTATTAATTATTTAACACGTTTTGATTTTATGTCTGTAAAGGTTTACTCCTCACACTCTTGGAAAGCGAGTTGTGATGGAGACGGTGAAGAAATGCTATAGTCGGCCCGTCTTCAAGTGGCAGGATCTCCAACCTGAGGAGAAGGACCACATGTACAACGTCTTCAAGATGAGAAATTAAGTAATTACATAAATTGTGTTATTTGATAATTTAGTTATTAATCTGTGTTTATTTTTTAGGATCATTTTACTATCGATCCGAAGGAGGAGGAAGCCATGAAAAAGGCTTTCAACTACAGAGCTGGCCGACGCCTGCAGTAGCTCTATCAGGATATCAAATCTGGGAAGACCCCAAAACCCGATTGGATGACTTCTGACCAGCTGGTGGCCTTGAAGCGCTACTGGGATGGCAAGGAATACAAGGCCCGGTCAGCCAGCTTGAAACGTGCGCAAACTCAAGGTCGGGGCGGGAACGTGCACACAGGAGGCTCTGCCAGCTTGCCCGACACGCAAAAGAGAATGGTAATAATTTTATAATAAATTATAAGTTAATTTATTATGTAATAATTTAGTTAATTAGTTAAATTAATTAGTCATGATTGATACGCAGGAAGAAACTATCGGGAGGCCCCCGACCGATGCGGAATTGTTCCGCGAGACCCGTACACTGAAAAGTGACAAGTCGAGGTGGGTTGATGCACGCTTAGAGGCAACCGCAGTAAGTATTTTAACTAGTTCACTTAGTTATTTTCGTTGTTATTGTTTTTTAGTTTAATTGTAATAACGTTAATTTTTATCAATTATTTACATAGGCTACATTTGAACAAGCTTTTCGGGAGGCGCAATCTCAGCTGATGTAGAGTGCACACCTGGCATTGTGCCCCCTCCCGTGGATGAGGAGGAGATATGGAACCGCATGTCTGGTGGTCAGAACCGTAATCGGGTTTACGGCCGAGGCACACAGCTGACGGTTAACGTCAGGGGGGCGGCGGTAGATCTGCTTCTGGGTTTATTGGGGGTACACCAGCAGAGACTGACGAGCTACAGGAGAGAGTGTTCAAGTTGAACCAAGAGCTGCATCAGTAGGCAATGAGGTTGGAGGCGGTAAAGAAGAAGCAAAAGGATAAACTAAAGGAGAAGATGAGAAAGAAAAAAGACCAACTGAACAAGGTCCACGAGGGGTTTATGCGTGCCATGGGTGGATCTGCCCTAGGAGGGAGCAACACGCAGAATCCCCCGCCTTCCTGGTTTCCGCCTCCTCCTCCTCTTCGTCTTCTGACAGTGATGGTCGTGAGAATCCAGCCGACTTAGGAGAATTATTTTGATTTTTAGTATGTTATTTTTTTGTTTAAGGTTTAGTGTTTAATGTAGTTTTTTTAATTAATGTAATTTTTTTACTCCGACGGACTTTTTCTAGTCAATGTAGATTTTTTAATTAATATATTCACATCTATTTTTTAAATTACTCATTTGCCATTACATTACTTAGAGTAAATACAAAGGTATTCGGTCACACTTCACTTCATTTCACAAACCCACATTTCTTAGTTTGGGTCTTGCGTAATGCAGTTAGGTTGGAGTGCTATGAGAGAGTGGAAGATCCTTTGATGTTCAAAGAGGCAATACTCATGGGTGAAACTGGTCCTCTCAAAGAGAAAGTCAAGTTGGATAGGCTAGCGAAGATTCAAACCCAGCAAGAGCTCGACATTGACCCAGGAAGGTTGGCTGAAGGGGAAGTCTTTACCGTCGGCATCAACCGACGGTAACTTTGACTTATTTTCATTATCTGACGAAAATGAGTAAATATAAATGCTGCGTTTTATGATACTATTTACCGCCAGTCATTCCCATCGGTACAAAGTATCCCCAAAATGCAATGCTTTGAATTCGACCCAAAACGAATCGTTTGGTAAAATGTTTACCATCAGTGTAGGTTAGGCGCATACGGTAAGGTTATAATTTTGGCTCCAAAACTTGGCGTCATTTAGGTGGATTACCGTTGGATAGTTTTCATGTACCGACGGTAATCTTACAGAACAAAACTTGTCATTTATGGTATACAAGTTACCGTCGGCTTATTTTCATTACCTGACGAAAATGAGTAAATAGAAATGCTGCGTTCTATGATACTATTTACCGTCGGTCAATCCCGCCGATAAAAAATATCCCCAAAATGCAGTGTTTTGAATTTGACATGTTTACCGTCAATGTTTGTTAGGCCAGCGGTAACAGAATAATTTTGGCTCCAAAACTTGGCGTCATTTAGTTGGAATACCATCGGATAGTTTTCATTAACTGATGGTAATTTCCCAGTATAAAACACATCATTTTTGGGATACAAGTTGCCGACGGTCATGTCCGACGTTAATGGGTTTAATAAAATGATGCGTTTTGTACTTCGTTATTACCATCAGACTCTATACTTACTGTCAAAACAATTCGATGGTAAAGTCTCAAACCCCGAACACTTAAACAAATTTCCTTTCTCTTCTTCCCATTATTTCTCCATTCTTCTTCTTCTTCTTCTTCTCTTCCATTCCTCCCTTCTCTTCCCCCACTCCACCACCAGCTTGCCCCATCGCCGGACCACCGTCACTCCACCACACCACCATTGCCACTCCCTTGCTAGAGGTCGATCTTTTCCTGCATTGTATAATCTTTTTTTTTTCCTTTGTTTTCCTTTGTTGCCACTTCACAATCCCTTCGCGCCACTACCACGCTCTTGTAATCATTATTTTGTTATTTCTTTTGTTCTTTCCCTTACACTAGAAATTATATATGTTATTTTTTTCAAAACTATGTCTATGTCTATTTAACATTTCATTTCTTTTTTTTTCTATTTGTTTTTTGTTTGCTTCGTTTGTAATATTTTTTAATTTATTTTTTTCTAGATGTTTTTTAGCTTTGAACTTGTTGATATGAACTTGTAGCTTAATTGCAACCAACTGAGGATCAAAGGAGATTGAACGAGGAGATTGCTCAAACAATTATCAACGACAATTAGGTATGTCTTTAAATTTATTGATACTAGGATAGAGACTTATTTTCTTAGGATAGATTTGTAGGATTGGAGTTGTATGGCTGGACTAGGGGAAGAACGCTTAGCGTTTCTTTCCGACATTATGTGAATTGATGTGTTGGCAACGGTGATTATATGTTGTTTGCGGAGATTGGAGGGTCTATGTCTTAAAACGGTTTAGGAAATATTGTGTGGAAATGTATAATATAGAAGATTAAAGTAATTGAAATCATTAAGTTCATGTCCATTAATTATGTAACATGCATGGAGGATTTCTAGAAAAATGATTCCGTCGAATATATTTTGGATGTACGATAGATACTACGAGAACCGAGGAGCGATAAAGCCAGAATTTTTTGAGGGCGTCGACTACTTTTGTATGAACCCTATAACTATTCACCCGTATATAGCAGAGCAAAACATTAGATGTTTTCGTTCTTTGTGCAAATGCCATAGAATATTGGATGTTGAAATGGTTAGAATGCATCTGTATAAGAATGGGTTTGAGCCGCATTACTGGATATGGACTGACCACAGAGAGGTGGATGTTAACGGTGTCAATCAATTCAGTCGGCTGCATTACGAAGGGGGAAGTACAAGTCGCGCACATGCTGAAGAAGATGATGAAACAGGAGGCAATTTAATGACAACGATAGATTTTCTAAAATGGTTAACGATGCATTTGACTGTAACATGCTTGACGAGGAACCTAATACGGAGGCTAAAAATTTCTATAGTTTACTAGAAGAAGCAAATACTCCGATATGGGAAGAATCTGCACATTCTAAGATTGATGTTTTCCTCCAACCATTGATAGATGAACTGAACATGTTGTGGAGTCCAGGTGTGCTTGCGTACGACGTGTCCATGAACCAAAATTTTATGATGAAGGCATATTTGATGTGGGCTATTAACGATTTTCTTGCTAATGGCATGTTGTCTAGATGGATGACAGCGGGAAGGTTGGCATGTCCAGTTTGTATGGAAGAAACTAAGGCATTCCGGCTACCAAACGGACAAAAACAATCGTGGTTTGATTGTCATAGGGTATTCTTGGAACCTGGTCACACGTTTAGGAACAGTAAGTATGGATTCCGGAAGAACATAATTGAAAACGAAGAGCCTCTACAAATATTAATCGACCGAGACATTTGGAGGAGGGTTAGACAGTTTCCCAAGTTCACTGAGAGTGGAAATGTTAGTCTTCCAAGTTAAGAGGAACAACATAACTGGATGAAGAAGATCATATTCTGGGATTTGCCGTGTTGGAAAGATAACTTGGTGTGAAGAAGATTCTTTCTCTGACCTATAATGGCTAGGTTTTGATGAAGACAAGAACATCAACAAAAAGCGAGAAAAAGGCAAAGACACAACCGATGAATTGCAACGATCAACCGATCATCATATTGAAGGTTCAAGTGTTTTTACCTTAGAGTTTAATAGTTAGCACTTGTTATTGATATCATGGTTAATGGCTCATAAGGTTTTCATTACAACAAGTCTAACATCTTTGCTAAAACCCTAAACTCATTTAGCAACACTTTTCTAGGGTTTGCAACACTTGGAAATCATTTTTACATGAGTAATCGATTACTCACTTAATGTAATCGATTACCATCAACACAAATTTGAAAATATGTCATTTTCTATATGTGTAATCGATTACACACTCGTGGTAATCGATTACCAACATAAGAAACTCGAAAATATGACATTTTTCATAGGTGTAATCGATTACCCATTTGTGTTAATCGATTACCACCTTATGAACTTTCAAAATTGGTAATTGTTGCATGTGTAATCGATTACACACTCTTGGTAATCGATTACCATCATTTGAATTTTGAAAATTGGTAACGGTTATGAGTGTAATCGATTACCACACTTGGTTAATCGATTACATGCACGAACTGATGTGTTTTTTCATGAAACAATGTGTTGTTTGGCATTTGGAAGCCATGGCAATGGTTCATGAAGAGGCACCTATGCCTATATAAGTGCCAAACTCGTGCAAACTCATACAGAACTCCAGAACTCAATTCTCACTTTCATATTCACAAAGTTCTGATCAAATTTCAATGGTGTTTCAATCCAAATCTTAAGAAAGCCCTTTGAGCCTTAACTGTTATATCTTTTGTGCTTTCTATTCAGGAAAACTTCCAACCCTGAATTTAGGATTGGTAAAGCCATTGTATTACTTCTTCAACAATTGTGAATCAATTGTGGCACCGTAGTGTTCGGTGTGGTTTTGTAAACACCGTAGTGTTCGGTGTGGATTCTGATTATCACCGTAGTGTTCGGTGAGGGCATTGTGTAACCAGGGGAACGGGTTGTTCTCTTGTAGTTGTTGGTGTAAGTGCCTCGGGGTGAGGTTGTACACAAAACAAGTTTACATAGTGGAAAAATCCCTGAATCAGAACAGGGGACTGGACGTAGCCTTCGGTGGTTGAAGGTGAACCAGGATAAATTCTCCGGTGTGATCTTTCTTATCCCTACACTCTTTACATTCAGCAATTTACATTTCCGCTGCTTTAACATCATTATCTATTCGGTAATTGCTGGGTCTTTTCTAAAATTGGGGATTAGGGTTTCAAATATTTCAAAGAACCAAAATCGGTGAAAAACTAGTAAAACCTAATTCACCCCCCTCTTAGGTTGCTATCCTGAGTAACACTTGGTTCATCATTGTCTTGATGTTATGCATATTGAAAAGAATGTTTTTGATGATATAATGCATACTGTCATGAACCCTGATCAAACCAAGGACAATGAGAAGGCAAGACTGGACTTGAAAGTGGTTTGTAGATGCCAGGAGTTGAATTTACAAGACATTTATGGCAGTTGTGCAACCAAGCCGAAGGCTTGCTACACCCTCAACAAGCCATAAGTTCAAAGTGTTCTTCATTGGTTGCAAACTCTTAGACTGCCTGATGGTTATGCATCTAACTTGGCTCGATGTGTAAACATCGCCCAAGAAAAATTGGTTGGAATAAAAAGTCATGACTGTCACGTGTTTATGCAATGTTTACTGCCAATTGAATTCAAAGAACTACCGAAGAACGTGTTGAAGCCTCTAAGTGAACTAAGTCACTTCTTCAAGACATTGTGCTCGTCCAAAGTTAATGTTGAAGACCTCTTACTCTTGGAATACAACATTCCAATCATCCTGTGTTCACTTGAAAGATTGTTCCCTCCTGCCTTTTTTAGGTAACAGAACATTTGCCTGTACACTTTCCTTACAAGGCTCGAACGTGTGGTCTGATTCAGTATAGGTGGATGTATCCATTTGAAAGATGCATGAGAGTCTTCAAGAGAACCATTTAGAACAGAGCTCAAGTTGAGGGGTCGATATGCGAGGCATTCTTGACGAAAGAAACTTCCTTCTTCTGTTCGTACTACTTTGCTGCTAATGTTAATTGCAATAGAACCACGGTAGGACAAAACGACGATGGTGGAGGAATGCCTAGTCAATTGACCTTTTCTATATTCAATCAATTTGGTCGTCCGGCAGGAAAGGGAAAGGATTACTGGTTGAGTGCACAAGAAAATGAAGCAGCTCACTTAGTTGTTTTGCTCAATTGCGAATAAGTACTTCCCTTCTATGAGAAAGTTCGTTTGACCATTTTAATATACTTTATTTGATTAACATACACTTTAACCGACGGTTTGTTACCATTGATGCATGTGTTCAGGATGTTTCAACGAGGATTTAGTGATCAATGCATCGATCAAATGTTTACATTATGGTTTCCAATTACGTATGTGTTTAACGGATTTATATTATATGCTTTAACTGAACAAAAGAGTATATATCATAATCGATTAAGCTTAACTTATTGTCACCATGCATTTTTTAGGAAATTATTCTAGTAACGACAGTAACTTGATGAGGTTAACATGGTGACTGATGAACAAAGCGATTAGCTGGACCATTTATTTTGTTAATGAATACAAGTTCCACACACATAAATGGGCAGCTAATAAAAAGAAAGACAACAATGATGTTTGTGTCAATGGTGGATATTCTAATAATGATGAAACAAGCGTTGATTGGTACAGAGTGCTTCAAAAGATTCTTGTATTAGAATATGCACACAATGACCCACATAATCACGTTGTTCTTTTCTGTTGTGATTGGTACGATCCTTTCCCATATGGAATACGAACTCATCCAGATTACAACGTTACTGAGATTAATCATGCAAGGCAGTACAACGGGTATGATCCATTCATCATTGCTGAAAGAGCCAAACAAGTTTACTATGCTGGCTATGCAGGAGCTACTCAATCAAGCTGGAAAGTTGTGATTAAAAGCAAACCAAGTGGCCAAGTTGAGTCGGATGGCTTGCAATCAGCTAAGCAATTATCGTATGTTCAACCGTATCAAGTGCCGGACCCAATCCCCGTAACAATTATTGTTCAGACAGCAAATACAAACACATTATTAACAACAAACGATGAACCAAAAATATTTCAACTTTCTAACCTCTATCAACATTCAACTGGTTATGTTGACAGTGATGGGGAAGAAGAAAAAAAAAGAAGAAGAAGAAGAAGAAGAGGATTTTGACGAGGACCTAAATTCTGAAAATGACGATGATAGTGTTTACCTTTCATCATCAGACTAGCTACGATTTGTATTTATTTGAACAATTTAAATATTAAATTTCCTTTGTTATTACTATTATTGCCTTATACAATTCAATTTTTCTATTTTTCTTTAACATTTTAGTATTAATTACTTTATTTCATAATTAGTTATTAAATATAAATTTCTATATCATAAGTAACGTAGATGGCAAGCATCCCGACGAACAAGGGGATGGAGATAGACCCAAACTCGGTCCCCGCCACGGCATCCCCACCCGAGTCTCTTGGTCTACGGACTCGACATATGGCTCTCATAGAACAACTACTGAGACGAGTAGACTATCAGGTAAACAAGAACCGCAAGGAAAAGGATGAAGACCCTGAGGAGGAAGACCCCGAGGAGGATTGAAGGCCAAATTCTCCAGGCACCAGCAAGATATTCCGACATCGTCTACCTTGTTCATATTTTGTACTGACTAAATGGAGTAGTGTTCCTTTAGTCTTAATATATTATGTATATTATTTGCATTTTTAACTATGTAATGAATCTAAACATGCAATGATGTATATATGGGGACCACTTTGTTGAACCACTTTGTCAATTATTTGTTTGCCATGTTTATATATACATAATATAAGCATTTTAATTGCCACTTTGTTGAACCACTTTGCCATGCTTACAATTCCCTATTTTAATTGCTTAATTTTTATTTAATATTTTAGTATTACTTAAACAAATATTTAACTGGTTATTAAATATAAATTTCTATATATTAATAAATTGAAAAAATTAATTAAAATTATTTATTAATAAAATTATATAATTTATTAAAATTAAAATTAAAATGAATAATAATTAAATAAATATAATAATAAATAAATTTTCCATATTAATTAAATAAAATATAAATTTCTATATATTTATCAATTTAATTAAAATTATTCAGTAATATAATTATATAATTTTAATTAAAATAAATAATAATTATTTAAAATAAATATTAAAATTTTAATTAATTTTTTAAATATTTGATTATTACCGTCGAACTCAAACTGACGGTAACATAATTAAAATATTAATATTTTGAGAATAAAATAATTATATCTTTACCATCGACAACAACAAAACAAGCGACGGTAACAGAATAACATATTATTATCTTTATCGTCGATTATCTCCAACGGTAATCGGACGAATAAAATAGTAATATACTTACCATCGGTCCGAGTCGACGGTAAAGGAATAAAATATTATTATCTTTACCATCGTTTATAACTGAAGGTATACAATCAAATAAAAAAATAACATATTTACCGTCAGTATTATCGATGGTGGAGGGATAAAATAGTAATTCAGTTATCATCAGTTGTGGCCGACGGTGATGTAGGAATAAAATATTATTATCCCTACCGTCGCGATGAACCAACGGTAAGTCGGTTCAAATGTACTCACAAGTGAATCGGTTACGGTTGGCGTCTGCCGTCAGAAAGTATCGTCGGTTTGCTGCAACCGACGCTAAATTGATTACCATCGACAACTTCACCGCCGGCCCGCCTACTGACCCTAAACCCGATGGTAAAGTAAATATTTTACGATAACCACGAAAATTTCTAACGGTAACTCTGTCGGTAATGAGCTGTTTTCTTATAGTGTTAAGATCTCCCAAATAAAGTTTTTTAGAACTGACTCTAACTCTTCAAAATTTAAAAATATTCAAATAATCTTATAATTTAACAAATTTTCAATTTTGTCACTCAATAATTAATTAAATATTAAAATATGAATGATCTTTATTATTTATATCCATTATAATTATTTTATATTTTAATATTAACTTAACGATATATTAAGTCACTAGGATTGGTCGAGTGGTAAAGAGTTTAGGTAGAATGCATGAAGGTCTAGGTTCAAACTTCTTTACAACCAATATAGTGTAATTTTTGAAGTAAAAAAAATGGTATATTTATCAAACATCATTCTTATGGCTTATGCTTATTGACAATAGTTTTTTATTTTATTTTACCAAACAATAGTACTACTGTAGTTTTCAAGAGCAGCTTTTAGTGAGTTCAAAGAATTCAGCAACTTTTGTAGAGTCATAATATTACCAAACCAAGTCTAAGAGAGATGTTACTTGAGCTACTATCTCTCGTCAACCTCAATACTATTTTTAGTTTTGATTCCTCAAAAATATTGTGGATTAACATTTCTTCGTCTTGGTTAGCTATATGTTGACCAATTGTACAAATGTTTAAGAGAAGGGAACGAATTCTCTCATGTTAAATTTGATCATGTTTGATCATGTTATGAGAAAAAAAAACACAAATATTTTGATTTAAATCCTACCATTTTATGAAGGGTCCACTTATTTCAAATGTGTGTCTCTCTCTATCATAACATGACTAAATTTAACATGAAATGATTCATTAAAAAAATAAACATACTAGAACCATAACATAATGTTTGAGAAGCAGAAATAAAATATAAAAAATGAATTTTTCTTAGTAAGTAATCCAAACGGATTAAAAGTCCCTAAATAAAAAAGTATTCAACAAAATATTTAAACAAGAATACCAAATCAAGAAACCAATAAAAAAAGTGAAATATTTTAAAGAATTTAACATTTATATAAAAAAAATATACATTTTAGTCTCTAGGAATATGTTGTCAATACATAAAATAAAAAACACATACATTTCAATTCTCAAAGTATATTTAGAGTTTTAACTTTTAAGTTTTAACATACAAGTCCGTAAAAGTAAACATACGTTTCTTTTTATCTTATGGACTAATTTGTAAAGACTCTAGCTTCGCGGACTAACAATGCAGTTTTTCTCAAAAATATAGTTAACCATATAGAAACTAATTAGAGAATGAGAAAGAGCAACTAGATTTGTGTATGTATGTGTGCGTGTATACTATATATATACATACCTTCAGTACATCACCTACAATGACCACATAGGCATCCTTGGGTATCTCTAGTTGAATCCATTTGCCTGTTTTGGTTTGCACCTCAAGACCTTGGACTTCATTTTGGCATAGAATGGATAAGGCACTTATATCAGTGTGAGCAAAAAGGCCAACTTCACCTGCTTTGTTTATTTCAGGAGCTTTGTACTTCATCACCCGCAAATGAGTAGTGCCCTTCATGTGTTCAATATCCGAAGTGTAGTGCTTTGGAAGGTCATAGCCCTCTAGGATCATCCTCAGGATGAGGTAACTCAGTTCCAGCAACTTTGAGCTTGTGGACTTCATTGTCTCACTACATAGAAAAAAGTTGTTAAAAATGCCAAATTAAAAACAGCACATAAACATTCATTTTATTTTGCCATTACTTCTTTCCACTTCACTTTATTTTGAAAATAAATATAAGTAGTAAAGTCACTTGAAAATATGTCCATGTGCTTACTTTTTCAATAATTTCATGATCGTTTGAATCAATTAAACAAAAATATTCAATTCTTCGAAAGGATCGAAGTACATGAGGAGAATAGCACTAAAGAAACAATGCATGGAATTGGGGATGAGTTTGAGAGATTTTCAGTACAGAACAATCTTAACATTTTTCACATTGAAATTAAAATTGCGTCATTCTTCTAAAATGATTTTGTTTTGGTGTTCGATTATTTTAAATCAAACTTCAGAAAACTCTAAAAATAGAGAGATTAAATGTTTTTAAATTAACAAAAAAAAGTCTTCTTAATGAAAATATTAAAAAAGATTCTTTTAAGAAAGTGCCGAAAAGAGAGTATTATTATGAAAATAATACGTGAAACTGAGAAAACATTTGGGTAACTTCGAGTGTTTAGCATTTTTAACATTATATTGTCTACATCAAAATTGAAACTGAGTCATTCTTTTAATGATTTTATTCTTTTAATATGTTTTTTTGTTTTGATGCTAATTATTTCAAATTCGACGCCAGAGAACTCTAAAAAAAATAGAGAGAAACTCATATGTATAAAGTAAGAAAAAGGAATTTACAGTGAAAAAATTAAAAGAGTTCTTCTAAGAGATGCTAGATAGACGTGCTTGAGGACAGTAGCACTAGGGAAATACATTGAATTAAGGAAACGTTTGGATGACTTTGCACCTAAAGCATTTCTCTTTATTTTATCATTTTCTAAATTAAAATTGCAATAGCTTAAGTCTTTTTAATTTGTTTTTGTTTTAATGTTGACTATTCCAGATCTAGCTCCGAAAAACTCTTGAAAAAGAGAAAAATTCTTATTTTTTTAAGAAAAATCGTCACAATGAAAATAATATTACCAGTATTTAAACCTCAGTCTAAAATTAATTATGCCGCAACAACAGTAGCTATTAGTCTGTTATGTAGCTGATAGTTTGTTACTCTCGCTTGTAACTAACTAGGACTAAGGCTCAATATATAAGCCTCTGTACCTATCGTTCATCAATTGAGAAATTTAGTTGAATCATTTTTCTCTTTTCTCCTTACATTTTCTCTGGTTTTCTTTCTGTTGAGGAAGCTAGCTTCCATGGAGTTTGTGAAATAATAAAACAGTTCTTTTAAGAAAGGCTCCAAGTACTCAAAGCCATCGTTTGTTTATTGAGACCAGATATAAATACTGACAAAAATCTTATATATTTATTGACAAACACAAACATTTGTGTTTAAGGACAAAAAATTTGTGTATTTTCTGTACCTCCGTTTTGTTGGGACACAGGACACGGGGACACAACCTTTTAGAGTAGGACAATGCATTTTTTTCCTATTAAATTAATGCAATAAGAGTATTTAAAGTCATTTAGAGGGTATTTTCTGTCTTGTCTCTATTAAACCAAACAAAATATAGATACGAATAAGTATGGCTTGTACCCTATCACCAAAAAGAATACAAGACCAACTTTTATGACTTTGTCTTTATGTCTATGTTTCCATATCTTAGTCTGTCTTAGCAACCAAACGCAACTTAAGATAGTATCACTAAGGAATTGAGGCACAAAATTAAGGAAACATTTGGGTGGCCTAGAGTGTAGAGCATTTTAAAAATTTTCTACATTAAATTTTGAATTGCATTATCTTCTAATAAGGTGTTCTTTTTTTATACTTATTATTTCAAATATAACTCCATAAAACTCTTGAAAAACAAAGAAATTCTTATGTATCATTAGAGTAAGAAAAAGTAAATCTTCAAAAAAAAAAATATTAATAAGGTTGTTTCGATGTACTCAAGAAGAGCAGCACAAGAAAGCAATGCATGAAATTAAGAAATCACTTAGGAGACTTTGCATGTCGAGCATTCTTAACATTTTTTTTGGTTTATGATGTGATGCACACTAGGGAGTGTGTGGTTTGCGAAATTCGTTAGCGTTCTCAAGAATCTGAGTTTGGGAATGATAAATTCCTACATTTAGTTCGCAAAATAAAAAAAAACATTTCAAAAAAAGTTATATTCCCAAAAATTAAAAAAAAACTCACACTTCCCCTCAATTTTAATCTCACCATCACTTATGGGATTCTAACATTCCCATGGGATATGAATGATTTTGAAAATGCAAATAGACAAATTTACCCTCATAAAATTAAAAATCCAACTTTACCCTCCCATAATAATAATAATAATAATAATAATAATAATAATAATAATAATAATTTTAAGGGAGTTGATAAAATAATTAATATTAAATAATAATAATAATAATAACTATAATTAATAACAATAAATAATAAATAATTAATAATATTATTAGTTATAATAAATATTTAATATCAATAATATTAATTAAGAGTAAATAATAAATAATAATATTACTAAATAAATAATTAATATTAATAATAATAATTTTTTTGAGAGTTGAGAAAATAACTATTAATTATATGTAAATGATATTTAGATATGAGTTTAATGTGTGTAATGATTTTTTTTCATTTGTTAGGGGTATTTGTGGTAAAACAAAAAATATTCCCGAGAATATTAGTGTCATTCAAACGTATGAGTGATTTATTCCTAGGCATATTTTGTCAGATTCCCAAGAATGTAATGAGTGAATCAAACACATTTAAAAATTGTTTTTGGGAAAATCATTCTTGAGAGTAGCATTTCTAAGAATGTTATTCTTGTGAATGTTTATTGATTTCGCGAACCACGGCGCCCTAGTGTAAATCTAACTCCAAAAAACTCTTAAACACTATAGAAATTCTTATGTGTTCTTAAATTAAGAAGAAAAAAAAGCTTTACTATTTGACATTTTTATTTTGGTGAATTTATAATTTTACATTAAAAACAATATTTTATTAAAACTCTGTTGGGCTTTAAATAAATCCAAGGAATTTAAATAAATTGTTAAGTGAGAAACACCGAAAGCCTTAACGTTTGAGAAATATAACGGGTTAAATGTTACATCTTAACTTAAAACTTTAATGTTATAAAATTAATAGTCTTTCTAAATATATAATCTACACTTGGATCTGGAGCTTGGATCTGGGCCGAGGCGAGGAAGAAGCGGCGAGGCGAGGAGGACGACAGCGGCGGGGAGGCAAGGAGGACGACGTCGGAGGAGAGGAGCAGCGGGGAGAGACAACAGTGTGGTGGGGTAGGTGGGGATCGAGAGAGAGATGAGAGGATGGGGTGGGGGTACAGGTAAGGGGGCTATTTGTATTTTTATTTTTAAATTAAATCCGGGTCAGATCGGGTGGACAATCTGGGTATGGGTCAGGTTTTATTATTTTGGGTTATGCCACGTGGCATCCCATGTGGCATATTGCGTCAGCGCCATTAGCGGCCACGTCAGCGCAGTCAACTCCCATCCATCTCTAGGGACTAAAAACAAACTTTCAATTTTCACAGGGACTAAAACTTTCATACAGGGACTAAAACCAAACTTTCAAATTTTATAGGGACTAAAAACATAATTAACTCTTCAATTAATCTGCATTAACTTTACACTAACCAAGCCTCCCAACATAATCTAGCAGAGTAATTATTAGTCTTTACCTTGATAAAATATGAATAAGACTAAAATGAAACTCAACAATCATGCGGCGAATTACCGTTACTTGATAAAGATAAAATTAAAAGAATTATAATAATAATAATACCAACAATAAAAATATTTACACTATAATTTAATTATGTGTTATTAGGTAACTAAAAATTATTTCTTTGGTGAGACGGTAAGAATAAGAGTCAATCACTCTAACATATAAACGCATGATCAGATAAAAGTGTAAAATGTTATACTGTCATCCAATTATATGCTATCATATAGCAAAAATTATTTTTATTTTGAGATAGTAGTTGTGATAGTCAACTCTCGTTACATGTTAACAATGACGGTATACAAATATTTTTCATTAGACTAATGTCTAATCATATACTGCTAAGTTAATTTCATTTTTAAAATAGTAGGTGAGATATCCAATAATTTTTTTTTTATTATTATATAATTAAATAAGATTAAATTAATAAGAGAAGGAAGGAAATTAGTACACACCAGAAAGATGGGTTCCCTTGAGGCCACATGCGGTTAGTGAAAGCGTAGGCAGAATCCCATAGATGAGCATCATCAATCCCAAAGCTTTGACTCAGTGGAATCACAGGGACCTCCCCAGTGTAGAGACTGCGAGTCCCTGGGCTGTGCTTCTCCTTCGTTTCCTGAGGCAAACCAAACAAAGCCTTCAACCCAACAATCATGTCCTCACGTAGACCCTCGGGGATGCTGTCACACACTAAGAGGAAGAATCCGTGGCTCTCGCATGCTTCCCTCACCTTCTTGCTCATCTCTTTCCATTCCGCGCTTCCTTCCTCTAATTCAAACCCAAATTTCAGAGATGAGATCGTATTGTTTTCCTCACTCTCTGAATCTCTCTCCATTTCTCTCTCTTTTGGTTGTTTGTGCTTTGCAAAATGGTATATATAGAGCAAGTGAGGGTCAGAGAAAAGCCTTACTGCGGAAAAGCAGGACATAAAGCCAAAAGCCAACCTACATATTAGGGAGAGAGAGAGAGAGAGTACTCTTGTCACGCATCAAAAAATGTAATGTCAAACACTTGAATTTTGCACATTTTAATAGTTATTATTTGTAAGAATTAAATAATTTATTATAGAGTTTACTTTATGTGTATTCTTACCGTAAAATAATTTTTCCTTATCGTTGATTCTTGTGTTGTCATATTACTAAAAAAAATTTAGCTCTCATGTTTACTAACTGAAAAATTTATTTATTTTTATTGATATGATAACATATAATTAGATGACCACGTATATAAAACTTTTTTAAACTGGTAGTGTATAAAAATTAAATTCTTATTGATATGACAATTCATAACTAAATGATGGTATAAAAAAATTTATATAACAATATATTAAAATACAATTGGTACTATTTTATAGGAATTAATTTTTTTTAATTTCAATAAAAAAGAAAAATGCATACATATGAGGATATCCTTTCACTGCAGTGTTCACATTAATATTGTTTGACTATTCAATGCTTTACATAAAATTAAATTTAATGTTATGCTGGTTTAAGTGGTTTGGAATCTTTTTATTCCCTTCAATCTCTAATTCATGTCTTGTAAATGAACATTTGTGAGAAAACAGACGTGTTCTCATTTTCTTCCAGTGAGGATGTCTTACCCACTACAAAAGCTGGTATAACTCTACATCAAGGAAGTGATGAGATTGCACGGCGTACCCTCGTCCATCATATCAGATAGGGAAACCTCACCCACCTAACCATCTCCAATCCTCTCCAAGACTCTAAGGAAGTGGGTAAACTTAGCTTGCTCACCTCCTTGGTGACTTCTATGTGCTTGTGTCTGATTCTGTGTAATTCTGTGAACTGTTGTGGATTATGTTAGCTATGCTAGGTTTAGGTTGTATAGATGACTTTGAATATGTTTGTAAGTTGAAATATGTTGTATTATGGTTGTTGGAACTTGTGGAAGAACCCCAAGAAGTGGACAGGGAAGGATGACGGTCGCTGAATATACGGCCACATTTGAGAAGTTATGTCGATACTCCGGCACCTATCGACTGAGGCCGGAGTATCGACATCAGAAAAGGAACGAGCAGTACAGGAGAAAGCTCGAAGGACAGGGAAGTTCCCAACAGGAGCAAAGGAAGAAGGGATCCTTCCAGGCCCCGTCTTTCCTCAGGGGAAAGGGGCCACATCAGCAACTGCAGCAACAATGGCCAAAGGGAGTTCAGGGACAACCTAGACAAGGGCCGCCCAGGAGTGGGCAGCAAGCAGTCAGGCCACCACAGCCGGGTGGTATTGCCAAAGGTTTCAGCCAAGATAATTGGGTAGTGCAGTAAGGAAGGGAGGCTAGGTTGCCATGTCCCAAGTGTGGGAAGCTCCACTTGGGAGAATGTTTTGCAGGGCAGAATGTATGTTTTAAGTGTGGAAAGGGCGGCACTTCGCTAGAGCTTGCACAGCCACCCCACCGTTAGCCCAGCAACAAGGACGGGTCTTTACCCTATCTGCAGAGAAGGCAGATGATGCGGAAGGCCTAATCATGGGTAAGTGCATGGATTATATGAACCATATCTTCAGGGCCTACTTGGATGAATGCGTGATAGTTTTTATAGACGACATTCTGATGTACTCTAAGAAGGAGGAGGAGGATCACGCTAAGCATCTCCGATTGGTTCTGGACATCTTGAAGGAGAATCAATTGTACGTTAAGCTCTCCAAATGCGAGTTCTGGACCAACGAGGTAAAGTTCTTTGGACATGTGGTGTCGGAGCATGGAATCTCAGTGGATCCGAGCAAAGTTGCAGCAGTGAAGAACTGGGAAAAACCTAACTCAGTCACAGAAATTAGGAGTTTTTTGGGTTTTGAAAGCTATTATCGAAGGTTCATCAAGGGGTTTTCCCAAAATGCCTTACCTCTTACCAAGCTCACCTGCAAAGGAGTCAAAATCGAGTGGTCGTCATAATGCGAGGAGAGCTTCTGCAAGCTCAAGGAAAAGTTGACCACCGCCCCCGTACTAATTATGCCGGATCCTCACACACCTTGTGAGGTGTATTGCGATGCCTCGAGCATGGGGTTAGGATGCGTACTCATGCAAAATTGCCAAGTGGTGGCTTATGCCTCCGGACAGCTAAGGCCCCATCAGGCGAAGTATCCTACCCATGATTTGGAATTAGCAACTGTGGTTTTTGTGTTAAAGATCTGGAGACACTATCTGTATGGGGTACATTTTGAGGTGTATTCCGACCACAAGAGCCTGAAGTATCTTTTTGACCAGAAAGAGTTAAACATGAGACAACGGAGGTGGATGGAGTTTTTGAAAAACTATGACTTCGATCTTAATTACTACCACCCCGGAAAGCAAATGTAGTGGTTGATGCACTGAGTAGAAAGGCCTTACATGAGGCCCATATGACGGTGAAGGAAACGAAACTGCTGGAAGACTTCTGAGATCTGAACTTGGGAGTTTCCTTACAAACCAGCAGTATCACGCTAGGACGGTTGCATATCTTTAACAGCTTCAGGCGGAGTATAGCAGAGGCCCAAAAGCACAGCCAAGAGGGCATAATATTAAAATATTTATGTATTAGATGTCATCATTTTAAAATAATATTATTTAAAAAAACTATTATGTATAATTATATGTATATTAAGCATTTATTAACTTATTGTAATAATTAATTATTTTTTTATTATTAACAACTTATTTTTATATTCCAGGGACTACATTTTCAAGGAATAAATTGGCACTTTATTTTTTCAATGACCACTTAGGACAATGTTTTAAAATTTCAAAGACTAAGTTTACACTTTATTTTTTTCAAAGACCATTTATTACACCAAACCATTTTTAAAAAAATAAGTTGACAGTTAACCCTTCGTGATTTATGAATGGGCTTCATCATGAAAAGCTTGTGAGCCTATGCAACTTATCTTGTTTATTTTTTCTGTTTTTTAGTTGAGAACTCCGATCTTTCGCTTATAAATTTATAGACAACTAATCATTTTTATAATGTCTAATCAATGTCAACTAATCAAAGTCATAACAGTTAATTAATGCACTGCTGACTTCTCTCACATTTCACTTTTATAAGAACCATTGACTAAGGAAGGAAAAGATCATATCAAGCATAACTAAGATACTATCTACCACCCTCTATTCCAACTGAGACAAATGGGGAAATCAGAAAAGGGACGTGGGTGCGGGTTTGTAACAAACTAATGGGCCGTGTGCATGGTGAAGCTATGATATATGCTACTCGGAGGAGTCATTCAAAGGCACGGAATTAGTGGCATACTTCTCTATTCTCTGTGATTTTCATGTGATTTTCTTAGTGAGAACTCTTCAGTTATAATCACGCTATAACATTTGGTGCTTTTGCCTACATCCACCATGGAAGGAAACATGAGGATGCAGCAAATGGATGCTGAGCTTAAAAACAAACGCTAAAGGTACTCAGAACAAGTGGATCACGAGCACAGTGTTAAACTAGAACGACTCAGAGATGCTTTTAAGGGTATGAGAAACAATGATGCAGCACGTGCTTTGCCTCCTTTTCAAGTATTATCAGTCATACTTGATTTTTCAAAATTTGATGGGAGAAATGTGTTGCGTAGGATTTTGAAGGTTGATTAATTCCGTAAGGTTGATCAAAAGCTGGGATCATTGGTTATATATCATCTGTTGACCAATGATTATTTATTATTACTGGTTGAATTGCTAATCCTATAATCCAAGGCCTCACGGTATTTCACCTAGTAGAGTTCTAACCAAACCTTGCCTAGAATTAATTAACTTATAACTAATATGTCATAACCCTGACTTTATGAATGAAAAAAAAATATCTTAACAATAATAATTTTTGAAAGAAATTTTGTACCAAAATTGACCAACTGTTGTCTTTGTCCATTTGAGTTATTTCTTACGCATACTTATCATGATGTAATCTATTTTCAATAATTCACATTCAAATAAATAAAATGTTTGACTAATTCAAATTTTAAAATATAAACAATTAATCCCAAAGATAACTTACTTAAGTGTCAAATGTATTATGGCCATGAACCCGACAATCAAAACCAACCCAAAAACTTTTGCTTGATTGGGTCGGGTACTCAGATTTATTGGGTGAAAATAGATTGACCTAAGTTTACCTAAGCTCAGGTATTGTGGTCCAAAATTCTAAAATCGAACTAACTCGATTGCTCGTATATATATCTATATAGCTTATGCCTCCGGACAGCTAAGGCCCCATGAGGTGAAGTATCCTACCAATGATTTGGAATTAGCAACTATGGTTTTCGTGTTAAAGATCTGGAGACACTATCTGTATGGGGTACGGTTGGAGGTGTATTTCGACCACAAGAGCCTGAAGTATCTTTTTGACCAGAAAGATAGAGTTAAACATGAGACAACGGAAGTGGATGGAGTTTTTGAAAGACTATGACTTCGGTCTTAATTACTACCACCCCGGAAAGGCAAATGTAGTGGCTGATGCACTGAGTAGAAAAGCCTTACATGTGGCCCATATGATGCTGAAGGAAGCGAAACTGCTGGAAGACTTCTGATATCTGAACTTGGGAGTTTCCTTACAAACCAGCAGTATCACGCTAGGACGACTGCAGATCTTTAGCAGCTTCAGGCGGAGTATAGCAGAGGCCCAAAAGCACAGCCAAGAGGGCATAATATTAAAATATTTATGTATTAGTTGTCATCATTTTAAAATAATATTATTTAAAAAAACTATTATGTATAATTATATGTATCTTAAGCATTTATTAATTTATTGTAATAATTAATGATTTTTTTATTATTAAAAACTTATTTTTATATTAAATTATATTTATTTAAAATAAATATTTATTAATAAATATTATTATAATTGAATTAATTAATTACTTTTCCTAATTTTATTTATTTTATGTATGAAATTATTTATTGATAATATTTAATTTAATATTTATTTATTATTTTATATTTTTATTGTTTATTATATTATTTATGTAATTAATTAAAATAAAATAAAATGACTAAAAGGGACCTTATACATTAAAAGCTAATTAGGTCTTATCATGTCACCCTAGGTAAGATTTAGTTATTCGTCGTTTTAACGTATAAGGGGATGCCGGTAAATAAACTTATATGGCACCAAACAATTGATAAAGTCATTATGTACTATATTAAATTATCTTGTCTTGCCTTATATGGTGCACAACATGCCAGAGATCCTATATAATATCCCATCCAAAAATAGATGGAAGGATAATTGTGTGATGGATTAAGGGACAACTTAGTCCTTGAAAAATGTTTCAGTGTCCTAAGTACGGTCCCCCGAAAAAATAAAGTGCTAACTTAGTTCTTGAAATTTCAAAATGTTATCTTTGTTAATTCGTCTATTGGCAATCTTTTTTTGAAAAAATTCCGGGGAGTACATTAGCATTTTCAAGGAATAAATTCGCACTTTATTTTTTCAATGGCCCCTTAGGACAATGTTTTAAAATTTCAAAGACTAAGTTTACACTTTATTTTTTTCGAAGACCATTTATTGCATCGAAGCATTTTTAAAAANGGCTGAAGTTGTTAACAAAACCATAGAAATGTACCTAAGATGCTTTATATTTGCAGTCCTAAGGCTTGGCTCAACTTCCTAGTTTTGGCTGAACTATGGTCTAACACATCATTTCATCACAGTTGTGGCATGAAATCATTTGAAATTGTATATGGAAAAGACCTTGTAACCATAACAAGATACACTTCTACAAAGTTGTTGATCCCAGCTCCATACAAAAAGTCGTTTTTGTGTAATAACTATGGTAAAAAGTTATGAGAGTTTAACAGTTAACTTAGAAATTTATAATAACTGAGAGTAATATTTAAGGAACTCAAAATCAAGACTTTTATGACATATATTTACTTTCTTTTTTGGATTCCCAAGATTTCCGCCACTGAAAGCAGTACCTAATCCCTTTACATGACCCATTTATAAAAGGGTTAGATGTTGCCCACAGGTTTTAAAATTACTCCATGCCCAATGTGAGGATCAAACCCTCGATACTTGGTTAAGGAATGAATGACCATTACCTCCTCACCTTGCCCCATGGTATTGAAATATGTTTACTAAAATATTCTTATTTCATTTTTAATATCTAACCAATTAATTATATTGATATTATAATATATTTAGCTATTAATGATGTACTAAGAAGAGAAAGAAAGCATGACGTCGGTCATACTCCTTATTTTCTCTTTTGTCTCTCTTCTTATCATGATCTTGATCTCTGAGTGTTTGTGAGGGGCTTCTGTCCTTCTTATTTGGTGGCAGGCCACTTTTTTTCTTTTTATTGTTTATAAGTTTCTTAATCCAATAAATGACATAGATCTATTAGATCTTAAGCATACTTGTTTAGACTTGTTGTTTCTACAATAGTGAACTTTGAAAATATAAATAAATAAAAGTAATTGAAAATATGTCCATAACTTACTTTTCAATCAATTATGATCATTTAAATAAGTTAAACAAAAATAATGAAACGGTTGTTNAACCACTCAAAGATGCTTTTAAGGGTATGAAAACAGTGATGCAGAACGTGCTTTCCCTCCTTTTCAAGTATTATCAGTCATACTTGATTTTTCAAAATTTGATGGGAGAAATGTGTTGCATAGGATTTTTAAGGTTGATTAATTCCGTAAGTATTGCCATATTCCCAATAAAGAACCACTTACAATAGTCTCATGTCATTTAGAGAGAAATGTGATGTCATGGTTCCAACTGATGGCTAATGTACTGATTGTCGTGATCTGAATCAAATAGTTAATTAATTAAAAAGGACTAAGTAACTCCATAATTATGCAATATAAGAGTTAACCTAGATCATATTTTGAGGAAGCAAATTGAATTGATTTTGTTAAGTGAAACTGGGAGTTTTGTTGATGAATTGCAATTAATGGAATCAACAAATTAATAAAGATACTTGCGCTCAGAAGCTGGGATCATTGGTTATATATCATCGGTTGACCAATGATTAGTTATTATTACTGGTTGAATTTCTAATCCTATAATCCAAGGCCTCGCGGTATTTCACCTAGTTGAGTTCTAACCAAACCTTGTCTAGAATTAATTAACTCATAACTAATATGTCATAACCCTGACTTTATGAATATAGATTACTTACGAAATTCGGTTACAATCAACCTAATCACAAACTAGGATTAATCATACCTCTTATCAATTAGAGTTAATTCAAATAACTCATTGAATTATCCCCAATTGAAACTCTAATCATATATACATGTCTATAACACAAGACACAAGTAATCCTAGAATTTTATCCAACAATAATCCAAATTAATAACTCATAACATGAAATTAAAGAGAGTATAAGAAGAAGAGATAGAAAAAATAATAATAGACTTCAAATTAAGAAAATAACCTCAGTAACCATTGATCCGTACGCTTCTTTGCGCAAGTATGAGAAACTCCTCCTCCATTAATGGAGGATTACAAAGCAATATTGAAATTTGGCCTAAAAACACCAAAACTATGAAAAAGAGACTAAAAATCCTAGAGAGGGAAAGTAATGAGAGAGAGAGTGATTGTGAATTGTGAACTTAGGTCACAAACTATGAAATAAGAGTCACAAAATTTTCACTACTAGTTCACAGTGGTATTTATAGTACACTATATGCGGTGATTGATCGATTATCAAAATATGCCCATTTTATTTCTCTAAAAGCAGATTATACAAGTAAACAAATGGCTGAAGTATTTGTCAAAAATGTACTAAGCTACATGGCATGCCAAAATCAATTGTCAGTAACGGAGATAGATAATTTGCTGGCAGATTTTGACAACAAATCTTCAATTGCAAGGGACAACCTTAACTATGAGTTCAGCATAGCACCCAAAACAGATGGCTAGGCTGAAGTTGTTAACAAAACCATAGAAATGTACCTAAGATGCTTTATATTTGCAGTCCTAAGGCTTGGCTCAACTTCCTAGTTTTGGCTGAACTATGGTCTAACACATCATTTCATCACAGTTGTGGCATGAAATCATTTGAAATTGTATATGGAAAAGACCTTGTAACCATAACAAGATACACTTCTACAAAGTTGTTGATCCCAGCTCCATACAAGAAGTCGTTTTTGTGTAATAACTATGGTAAAAAGTTATGAGAGTTTAACAGTTAACTTAGAAATTTATAATAACTGAGAGTAATATTTAAGGAACTCAAAATCAAGACTTTTATGACATATATTTACTTTCTTTTTTGGATTCCCAAGATTTCCGCCACTGAAAGCAGTACCTAATCCCTTTACATGACCCATTTATAAAAGGGTTAGATGTTGCCCACAGGTTTTAAAATTACTCCATGCCCAATGTGAGGATCAAACCCTCGATACTTGGTTAAGGAATGAATGACCATTACCTCCTCACCTTGCCCCATGGTATTGAAATATGTTTACTAAAATATTCTTATTTCATTTTTAATATCTAACCAATTAATTATATTGATATTATAATATATTTAGCTATTAATGATGTACTAAGAAGAGAAAGAAAGCATGACGTCGGTCATACTCCTTATTTTCTCTTTTGTCTCTCTTCTTATCATGATCTTGATCTCTGAGTGTTTGTGAGGGGCTTCTGTCCTTCTTATTTGGTGGCAGGCCACTTTTTTTCTTTTTATTGTTTATAAGTTTCTTAATCCAATAAATGACATAGATCTATTAGATCTTAAGCATACTTGTTTAGACTTGTTGTTTCTACAATAGTGAACTTTGAAAATATAAATAAATAAAAGTAATTGAAAATATGTCCATAACTTACTTTTCAATCAATTATGATCATTTAAATAAGTTAAACAAAAATAATGAAACGGTTGTTCTAGAAAAGGCTTGAAGTGCTTGAGGAAAATAGCACTAAGGAAACAATGCATGAAATTGGAGATACTTTTGAGAGACCTTACGTGTCAAATATAATCTTAACATTTTCCTCATTAAAATTAAATTTGTGCCATTCTCCTAAAATGATTTTGTTTTGGCATTGATTATTTAAAACCAAACTATAGAAAACTCTAGAAAAAGGTGAAATTCTTAAATGTTTTTAAAGTAAGAAAAAAGTCTTCACAATAAAAATATTAAAAAAGAAAGGTTAAAATGCTTGAAGAGATATTACTACAAAAACAATGGAAAAAGACTTTAATGGGGAAGGTTTAGTTACGGACCAAAATGGTCCCTTAATCTTAACCATAAAAAATTTAAACTAAGGGGTGGGATGAATTTCAATTAAAATTTTCTTTAAAATAAAAATTACTTAATTGTATGTAAGTAATTACATAATTAATTTAAAAAATGACTAAACCATAATATTTAACCATATTTCCCATTCCACTCCTGACTCATTGTCGACCCACCTCATTCCACTCCCACTATTTATCTATACCTTGTAAACAACAAAGTGTTCTTTGGCGGCGTGCAGGAAGAAGTTGTTTAGATATGTTTTGTTTAGATCTGAAAATGTTGGATTTGTTGGTGTAGGAGTGCAAAAGTGTAAGAAAAAGGGAGATGGTGTGTGAGGAATTCACTGAGATGCCAAATCTCCAATTCACAATCAATATTTCTTCGGCCACCCCTAATGGAGCACAAACAATTGCAGGTAAATGTTGTTGCATTTTTTCGATTAATTAAATAAAGTTCAAGACTTCCTCAAGATGAAGAAAGAAGCAATGATAACAAGACAGTCCACGAACATAAAGTCCATCATAGGCAGGATACAAACATAACGAATAACGAGGAAAAAAAATTTGCCAAATGTGTTCCCTACAAATGTGTTCTTTGTATGAATATGTTATTTGTATTTTTATGGTTTGATTGTTATGACTCATTGACTTGATGAGAAGATTATGGGATAGGGGTTGGTGGTGGTAGTGTTCAGTGTGGAGTAGGGCGGTAAGATTTGTGGCTCAAGGAGCGGTGGCGCATGGAGGCGGGGCGATAGTGAGAAGTGGCAGTGAAAGGACGAGGGGCTAGAGAAAGTTGAATAATGAATATATGTCTAGGGAGAGAAAATTAATCTAAATGATATAACCTTTGGGGTCCAATTTTAGGGTTTCAGGTCTCTCGCGGCAGATTTTCGTGTCTAGACACGTGCTGTAGCGCCAAAAATGGGCTGCAGCGACACGGAGAATTAAACGCGCTCCAGCCCAAAAAGTGGCCCTCCAACGCATAAGCCTTGGGCGCTCCAGCGCATGTCTGAGAGCCTCCTGCTCCTTTCGGCGCTCTTTTCTTCCATTCCTTGCCCTTTTTGCTTCCTTTCTCGCACCAACACTCAATTACCTGTGTTTTTAACAACTCAAACACAAGATGTTAAACTCACAGGTTACTCGAGACAATTAAAATCATTCAAAAATCGTGCTTAAACTATAGTTTTCTCAATTATGCCCATAAAAGGGCAATTATACGAATCTTATCAATTAGCCATCAAAATCACATAATTCTAGGTTGCAATGTTCAATTATGAAGTAGAAAAATGTTGGATAAAATCCCTCGATCTAAGATCCTACACGAAAAGACCTCATAAAAGATGTCTGTGGCTTGCTACATCTTACCCCATCATGAGAAGATCCTACACCAGCGTCAGAAGATGATCTGACCTCGAACGAACTCCTATATAGAGTCACTTCAACTTGAGGAGGTTCGTAATGAGGACGATGAGACAACGAGGGCCTAGGGGTGAATACTGTAAAGTTTTCCTTAATTTGTTGTAGNACAAGATGTTAAACTCACAGGTTACTCGAGACAATTAAAATCATTCAAAAATCGTGCTTAAACTATAGTTTTCTCAATTATGCCCATAAAAGGGCAATTATGCGAATCTTATCAATTAGCCATCAAAATCACATAATTCTAGGCTGCAATGTTCAATTATGAAGTAGAAAAATGTTGGATAAAATCCCTCTATCTAAGATCCTACACGAAAAGACCTCATAAAAGATGTCTGTGGCTTGCTACATCCTACCCCATCATGAGAAGATCCTACACCAGCGTCAGAAGATGATCTGACCTCGAACGAACTCCTATATAGAGTCACTTCAACTTGAGGAGGTTCGTAATGAGGACGATGAGACAACGAGGGCCTAGGGGTGAATACTGTAAAGTTTTCCTTAATTTGTTGTAGTCATTGCTCCAATGTCGATGAAGACATATCACCATATTGTTCGTCTAACCAATTTGAAACTTGAGGATTAAAACTCTGGTGAAAGGTCAGCGTTGGGAGATAAACTTCTTCAGGTCGCAGAGGGGGCAAAGGAGTGAAGAATTCATGTGGGGTTGCATGGCCAAAGAAATGTGGCATGGGCCCTGGAGGTGGTGCGTGGCCAAAGAAATGTGGTATAGGAGCCTAAGGCGGTGCATGTCCAAAGAACTCCTGGGTTGGGGTCACCTGAACACGAGGCGGCGAGGGAACCACAGTCTGCCAAACCTCATCCAGATCGTCAACATGGTATTCTTCCATAAGAAATTGATGTCCATTATTCCTGTACCACTGCCAATACTCCTCCGAAGATCTATAAGAATTAACTAGTTGGCTAACTAGTGGTATGCGATTTAGCCACATCTGAATCCATATATCAAGCCTTTGCATCCAGTTAACCAATGCTAGCATCGCTTGATTCCCCCTTAAATCCCGATTATGATCATTCCTCAAAACACTACAACTAGGTCCAACTGGCAGTGTCTGCAGCAAACTGAATTGCCGCATAATGTGGTCAGTTGCATGTCACTCCACTGTTTCAAAGCAAACGAGCAGGCAGACAACTGACCAAGTATTTCTCATATTTTGGATCTCTACTTGAAGGACTGCATTAATTGCCAGATACTGATATGGTTGCCAGATAAACGGCATGAAAAAGAATAATTTAGATACAAATAATATTGACTACTTTAATGCACAACAATTAACATAAACAATATTTTAATTAATGCCTACCTGGTCTGGGTGCATACATTCAATGGTCATTCTTATTTCTATTATTGTACAAGGTTGGCCACGACGAGTATATGCATATGTCGGCCATCTACAAATTATTATATTATTAAAATAATAAATTTCAATTTTTTATATTATTAAAATTAACAAACAACAAATTATCCTGTTAATAGAATCAATAAATACGCATAGTTTTTTACCTCAACGCAAGGGGAAATGGATAGTGGTCTAGGGCCTGTGGCGTGGGAGCAAGTGTAAAAAATCTATAAAATGCCCACGTTTGCAAGAGCACCATACAACCATAGATTCCTACACATGTGGCACATGTAGCATGGTATAATGCCCTGTCAAGTATAGTCAATACAGCTGAACCCCAAATGTACGACCTCAATGACGTCCAAATTGAGAAGCAACGCCAAGTACTTTGAATGAACCCAATTACCGTACTTGTCACAAGAAAATATCGGCACAGAAGCTCAAAATATATCCACTGGCATGCCACTATATTACTTGCTGTATGTCATACTCGTCAAAATCATCGCGAATCTCAGCACCAAAATTCTCACGTAACCATAGCGTAGATATAAACGATCTTGTCATATCACAAGGGTTAGGAATTACCCTAAGTAGTTTGTGACACAAATTTTGGAGGGTCAGTCCTAGGAATATTGTGTCACGTCCTGTTACAGGTAGACTATCACACCAAACCCCCAGTAACATTGTGACATCTTCCAATGTTATTGCGCACTCGCCATGAGGTAGATGAAATGTATGGGTCTCCGGTCTCCAACGCTCCACAAGCGCATTAACAAGCTCATGGTTGATTTCCATACTAGACATTGAAGCCACCTCCCACATACTAGCATAGGCTCGTATCAAGGAATTCGATGGCTCAATGTTTCCGTGCCTACTCCGTAAATCTCGCAGCTCCTATAATAAAAAAATAATTAATAAAAATAATTGATAAATGTGTTGTTAATAACTTAATATTTTTAATGTAAAAAATAAGCCTAATATTGGGAACATGAANACTTCAAACTTCAAATACAACAGTTTCAAAATTCAAATCCTCCGATTTTACACGATTTTACACGATTTTACCCGATTTTACACGATTTTACACGATTTTACACAGAAACGATTTTACCTCCGATTTAACTAGATTTTCGTACGATTTTACGATTTAAAACTCGTTTTTAATAACCATGGTGGTACATATATATTATTTTAACATTTACACGTTTGAAAAAGTTATTAGAATGTAATTTTAAATTTATAAATATATAATTAAAATAAATAATTACAAAAAGTCTTTATCCTTATTTCCTAATAAAATGAAAGTCTCAGCTAATTGCGTTGTCTATTGAGAAATCATAGCTTCCACCATCTACATTCATTCTTTAAAATTAGTGTACCTTGACAGATACTTCATGTTTGTCAAGTATTGCATTTGTTGTAACCATAAAAATAAATGGAAAAAAAGAAGATAGAGTTTTAATATATTAAAAAATACTTATAATTAATATTCTTAAAATAATAAGAAAATAGAAAAGAGTTTTCAAAAGTACAAAAATTGTTTTGTTAATCTACTTAAGTGTAAAACATACTCTGTGTCTCCATTTTTAACAACATACTTAAAAACAAAGTATAACATTAATCATATTATGTTTAGTAACAAACCTCATTAGGATTTTGGCGAATGACTTCTGAAATATGTAGTTCAGAGTTCACCGTTGTATCTACGTGCTCTCTCACCATATCTACTAAATTGATTTTTTCACAACACTACACATGAACAATATATTTTTATAATTTCTCCTTAGTAAATTTTTTTACAGAGAACACAAGAAGAAGAGAATTTTGTTACAAATTTAACACTAAGGGAGTGACACTCAGCGCCCTATATATAGGGAGCTTCGCACGGTCAGCGAATGCTCGCTGTACAGTCAACGAGAGCTCCCTGAAATCGGTAAAGTTGTTGCCGATTTCAGCTCTGCCACTGCTCCCCCTGTCCCTTGCAGACATGGTCAACGAGACGCTCTGAAATGGGAATGTAAGGTTACCAGTTTCAGTATTGCAAAACCATACAATGGTCAAATTTATAATTCACCCATATTTTCGTTTTCATTATTTTATTCCCCTTTTTTTAAAAAGAAAAAAAACCTTCACAATCGTGGTTAGATTATACAAAATAATCATGCTTTTTAAACGAGGTATCAAACAAAATTCAAATCTAATTCTAGATTTACACAAAGTAAACAGAATTATCAACAGATCTAATGATCAGAAAATCAATTATACGACTCTAATACTAATGAAGGATAATATATAAAATAAGGATTCAATACATAATTAAATACATAAGATTAGAGGACTTATTTTTTTCTTAATGCGAAAATGTGATCTTTCATCACAAAGAATAAGATACTATACAAGGTAAGGAGAGTTATCCTATTATCCTATTCTCATTGATGGCTGCCCCAATAAGGTAGTTGCTGATTTAGACAGAAAGGGTTGGAATTCTGTTTTTGTGGAATTGTACATTACTACAAGCGGAATGTTTAACTGGATTATATACGAGACATTAACCTTAAAGGCACAGGGGTGAATGAAGTCCTTTTCTCTGGTACAGGAATTGTGCTTACCAAACTGAGATGCAAATCCATACACTGAAGATTGAAGATTCCTAGAGTACTACTCATTCAAAATGAGTATTAGTGGGAGTGTTCAACATTTTGATGTTGGCTGTGAGAGTATATGATTATGACTTTGCGAAATTCCAACCCTTTCTGTCTTAATGTCTAAATCAGTAGCTATCTTTGAGAATTTTGAATAAATTTGTGTGCACTGGGTGGTCTTGAATGGAATTTTATCAAGTGTGGTGCCTAGAGAGTGGATTATAGCCTTTGCAAACTCTGGTATCATACCGGTTACTCAGGCTATGTGATGGAAGATCTAGTGGGGTGGTATCATACCGGTTACTCATACTATTTTGAAAATGATCTCTCCAACTTTTCGATAGTTTAGGAATTACTGTAATGGTCACATTTACATATGATTTATGATTTTTTTTTTTGCAGTCTACAAAGGATTAAGGTTGAGTATGACTCAAAAAAAAATATTATTGAGTGTCAATTTTACAAAAGTAAAAGCAAACATACACTTATAGGTGATTGATCCCGATACAATAGTCAGTTACATAAACAAAGAGTCCAATTGAGTCAATGAATATTCTTAACATTCCGCTCACTTATTACATACACTTTAAAATTAAAGTAATCCAAACTAGATCATCGCATACATGTTTATAGATATCAAACCATTATGATGTTCATTTTGGTCCTCAGTCACTTTGATTTTTGAAATTTAAAATTTGACATTTTAATCTTTGAAATTGTAAATTGTTAATTAAATTAGTCCATTAATTCATTATCATTACTATATTGTCATGTTTTCGTTGATTTATCACATTAAAAGGGACATTAACAATAATTGAGACTGCAAATGAGTTGTAGATATACTTGAAATTATAAATGAAGTTGCCAAAACAGCTATAGTGGTAAATGAAGTTGTAATAGCAACTAAGATTTATAGTTCCAAGTGTCGTCACAACTATATTTTTAGCCTTTATTGTTGTTACATGACCTCTATTGATATCACATTCTCATTTAATACAAAAAAATTAATGAAAACATGACAATACAATAATAATAATGAATTGAGAGATTATTTTGACTTGTTCAAAGATTAAAAAGTCAAATTTTAAAATTTAAGAATTAAAATGACTCAAAGATACACCAAAATGAGCATTTTTCAATGATAAAATCAAACACCTGCAAATGCATCAAGTGCATTTTCACCTTGACTAGTTGAACCAACGTACTTGATGTACTCTCCATAACAGAATGGCCGGTACCGTAGAGGGTGCATTTTTTCATCCACCAGCTCAGAGGGGGCCTCAATCTTCACCTCTCCCTTTGGCGCTGTAAACACCCCAAGCGAGTACCTCTCTTTATCTCCGCTCATCATCACTCTGTGATTAACAGCATGAAGTCTTCCATTGCTCCAAGCCTATTAAAAATAAAAAGTATCAATTAATCAATTATCCTTGGTGATATAAGTATCCCATTTTATTGAGTCTTAAAAAGTTTCTTATTTAACACTTAAACAATATTTTTTTTCCCCAACATGGATATACTTTTGGATTAGAGGGCTTCTCTAATTTACTCTTGGTCACAGGAGTAAGGCTGGTAAAGCGTTTTGAAAATGCTCTCATACTCTCAAAATGCAAAAGCCAACATTTTGTGTTTGATAAATATAGAAAAGTTGGAGAGCTTTTGCTGTTAACTTTTAAGAACTACGGGTGTTGTTACAGTACAAGAAAGTTGACTATTATCGTCCACAAATTACCGTCGGACACAAACCGACGGTATTACCATCAGAATTATCTCATTTTTCAACGGTAACCGGTTCGCGCAAAAAGAACCGGCAAAGAGGCATTAGATTACCGTTGGAATTAAATACCGATAGTAACACCAACGGTAATTGTTCACGGTGAAGGGTGCAAAAAACTTACCGTCGGTACTAACTGACACTAAAAAAAGTGTGGTTTTTTATTAAAAAAATAAAAAACATTAGCGTCGGTCATAGCAGACGGTAAATTCAAGCCAATTATAATCTGCCAGGTGTGTGGGTGCTCACTTTACCGTCAGGTAGGTTCGACGGTAACTGCATCGTAAATACTAACTGACACACTGCTCACATTGTTCAAACCAGCCATAAACATCCCCATACCATCAGGTTTGTTTGATGGTAACCTTCACAGAAATCACCTCCTCGTAAATACTAACCAGCACGTTTTCCACAGCGTTCAACCCAACCATAAATACCCATTACCTTCAGACTAATCTGACATTAATCTGATCACCCAAAGCTATAAAACCCCGCCCCCGTGGAATACACCACTCCCACTCTTCCAAAATCTCTCAAACTCTCCCAAAAATGTGACGATGGTCCGATTATGGTGATGGTGATGCGAGGGGAGAAACGTTACCTTCACATCCACCCGTACGATGTGAATATAACATTTTCTACCCTCGCATCGCCATCACCATAATCGAAGGATCACAAGGCCAGGTCGGCAAATCCGGTGTGCGATTTTTTTATGGGTGTGTGGTTTGCGATTATGGTGCAACTAATGCGTGGGGGGGGAAATGTTACCTTCGCATCCATTGGAGGTTCCACTCTCAAGGATGCAACAATGCGAAGATAATATTTTCCACCCACGCACCACCTGCACCTTAATCAGAGGATCACAATTGGCTAGGTTGGCGAATCCCCTGATCGATGGCCCTATAATAGATCATGGTGGTGGTGATCAACCGGTGCATGGAAAATTCAACTTTGAAGCTCGTTGATTATCGGGATGGTGATGCGAGGTAGATAACATTTTCTACCCTCGCCTCATCACCATCCTGATAAGCAATGAACCCCAGAATTGGCCACTGAGAGCTATGATGGCACTCACCCCGTTTTAGGATGATATATTGTTTTAGTTTGTAATATATATGTTACATTCAATTAGAAACATTGTAATTTTCTATTTTGTTAGTTTATTCAATTAATAATATATGTTATATCTAAATGGTATTTATACGTAAAATAAAATAAATTGTTTGCATTGAAAATAATAAAATAAATTTCTCAAAGCAAAATGTGTAATTAATTGCGAATAAATAATAATTAATGAAGAAAATATATGGACAATTAAAAAAAACATTTTAAAAAAAGTCAATTACTATCAGACTTAACTGCCTGTAAAACCCTAAACCCTAAAATATTTACCATCGGTCGTAGCCGACGGTAATCTCCTCAGAATATGAGCAACCATGTAATAATTGCATGTGTTACCGTCGGTTTCGTCCGACGGTAACGGCCTCAGGATATGAATCGGCATGTCTTCCCCAACGTTGAAATCCTGAGCGTAAAATATTTATTGTCAGTTGTAGCCGACGATTATTTGGTAGGAAACCCTAACATTTAATATTTACTAACGTTCTCGGGATATGAACTGGCATGTCCCTAAAGTTCAAACCCTGAGCATTTAATCACTAGTTACTGTCAGATATGTCCGACGGTAAATTGAAACGCCATTGCTTTAAAAGCTCCTCCCCCCGTGGTAGAAAGTCTCTCTTCCATTCTTTCCACTCTCCTCAAACTCTCACGCTCTCTCAAGACTCTTAAACTCTCACTCTCTCTCGCCTACCCCGCCGATCTCACGCTTGCCGCCGCCGGAGCAGTCAAGAATGCCGCCACCGCTGCGCCACCATTTGAGGTGAGTCTGCCATTTGAGGTTGCTGCTTTGTTGTTAGGGTACAATAGATTGGGTTACTTCGATGTTGTTAGATTGGGTTATTTTGCATTTGATAAATATAATTTTAAATTTTTTATAAAAAAAATTGTTTATTTTATTTTATTTTTCTCTCTTAAAGAAAGTAGAAATTGAAAGTGTTGTTTGTACCGTCCTGCACTTTTGTTAGTATTGTTTATCTAACTTATGGCAAAGTCACTGTTCTATAATTATATTGATGAAGTATACTATTGGCACTTGCATAATGAAAGTTCTGGTTAACAATTGTTCTTTAGGATTTGTCTTGGTTAATACAAGAACGTGAAAATCTGGTGGGTTTTGGGTTATATGTTTATGGACAGTGGAAAAATATGCAATAAAAATTAATTGTGAGTAATTTAAGTTTTTGAATTAAATTAATTAGTCGTACAAGATGCACGGGTGTTAGGTTGGGTTTGTGATTTGATTTCAGTTTCTGCACGAGGTTAGGGGCACTTTGGTCTTTAACGTTTGTATAACTGGCAATCGAGAATTTTTCACTTAGAGGAAAAAATAGGAAGGGCGAAGTGGAAGTTGCTATTTAGTAGTGCTTCTGCGTGATGCTTTGACTATGATGGATTACTTTCCGTGGATATTAGGAGATTTTATTGGTTTTTTTTTTTTTGGTAAACTTAGGAGAAATTATTAATTGCTCACGGCTAAGTTGATTTATGCTGTGCCTGTTATCAGTAGAGTGACATTTTAATTTGAGTCCTGTTATATGTATACTAAAAAATATACACCATATATACATCTTATACTTATATATATAAAGTTTGTGTTTTAATACCTGTAATGTTTGTGCACTTAATTAAGTATAATTGAGAATATTATCTATAAGTGTGTAATATTTTACACTGATGAGAATAAAGTTTGTATGGGTGTATAAAATTGGGTGTACATGTAGCATTTTTGTTTTAATTTCTAATTCACATAACTTACCAGTAACTCATCCTTAAAATTAAAATATTATTTTGCAAATAATTGTGCTATGTCTACGTAAAAAAAATAGTGTAGACACTTTATTGCGTATTTCATAACACATTATGATTATCATAATTTGGACTAAAAGAAACGATTAAATATTTACACCTTTATATATATATATATATATATATGATATAAGTATCATTTTTATCCTTATGCAAATAAAATTTTGAATTGGTTATTAGAATTTAAAATTTTTAACAAGATTTGCTTATGCACTAATTTTTCCTTTTTGACGTGGTCTAATTTGTTCCCTATCATTTGATTGGCTTAATTTAAGTTAATTGTGTTAACTTAAATTTTTTTTTAATTTTGTATAGTTATATAGTACTAATGGTTGGCGACAAAGGAAAGGGAAAGGTGCCCGCCTACTTCCCTATGTGACACGGTGGGCAAGGGAGGGGAGGCAGGACGACCCGTTCTGACAGATCTCCGATAGAGGAGGGTTTTATGCCCACCTGGTCTGTCTGCTGGTGACCATCCGCCGCTGACTTTCATGTTGTCTGCCGGCAGCGTCTCATGAGAGGTTCGGGAGCTATTCTGACATTGCTCCCCTGCTAATTCCCCTCCTTCTCTTGATAGCCAGCCGTCAGAGAGTACTCCCACCTTCACTGAGACCCAGCAGGCGGAGGGTACTACTCCGATTGGTAGTGGCCCGCGCACTGAGTCATCCTTGACTAAGGATCGCCCCCCTCTGCGAGTCGATCCTAGGTTTAGCGGGTATGTAATTAATATTTTGATTTATTTGTTAATTAATTAAATTGCAAGTTTTTATATTATTATTTATTAATAATTATTTAACACGTTTTGATTTTATGTCTGTATAGGTTTATTCCTCACTCTCTTGGAAATCGAGTTGTGACGGAGACGGTGAAGAAATGCTATAGTCGGCTCGTCTTCAAGTGGCAGGATCTCCGACCTGATGAGAAGGACCACATGTACAATGTCTTCAAGGTGAAAAATTAAGTAATTACATAAATTGTGTTATTTGATAATTTAGTTATTAAACTGTGTTTATTTTTTAGGATCATTTTACTATCGATCCGCAGGAGGAGGAAGCCATGAAGAAGGCTTTCAACTACAGAGCTGGGCAACCCCTACAGTAGCTCTATCGGGATATCAATTCGAGGAAGACCCCAAAACCCGATTGGATGACTCTGGACCAGCACCAGCTGGCGGCCTTGAAGCACTACTGGGATGGTGAGGAATACAAGGCCCGGTCAGCCAGCTCAAAACGTGCTCGAAAGCAAGGTCAGGGCAGGAACGTGCACACAAGAGGCTCTGCCAACTTGCCTGATGAAACACCCATACTAGCTATTTATGCTATAAAATACGCCACGTAAGGTTGTTATCTGATTTGGTCGGGATTACTTATAGTCCCTATACTTTAGAAAATAATCTGCTTATGAAAATATAGATCGGTTTGAAACTTTTCCTTACTTTATAAAATATGAGCTGTGCGCTTTTTAACAAGATGTACATATACAAGAAAGCGATAGAGTCTACAAGACTTAAGCGTTTAATAACCTAATAGTTAAGTGGTCGTAGCACACTCATAAAGAACCTCATATACACACACACACACACACATCCAGGTCCAGAAATAGTTACACATTTGTTTATAATTACATACTACAATTACTGCACTTAAGAGCTAATGGCATAACTAATCCATTAAGCTAATGCAACATGAAAAATATAGTGCACCAGGAGTCCTGATGCGTAGATCTAACTGTAGTCTTGCTGCTTCCTTAGAACCTTCTGACGCCAAGGTCTTTGCTCGTCCGTTGATGCCTATTATGCTCCGGTGTACTTGTCGGGCCTGCCTGGAATCATAATTTAGTGGGGGGATGAGAACGTCGCGTCCTCAGTAGCAACCTTTAGGAATAACTATTCGTTTCTTTTACTCCATTATGATTCTGCCACTCAAAGGGTCTCTAGGTGACATTATTATACTAAATCCCTACTTGTTATTATCCGTTCTAGTCCTGAGCAGCTTTATCTAATTACTAGGTGGTTAGGGAATCTACTCTTGCTTACCTATATATAAGATAAAGTGCTGCTTATTACTGTTTGTCAGGGTATCATGATATTGCTTCCCTTACTCACGTACTTACCCTAGCGGGGCCATCTCGTGATACTATTTCACTTGATGTGCCGCGACACTTAGACATAACATCACATTTAACACATATATTATGCATGGACAATTCATGGGTTTTTCCTGTACTGATTATCATACCGTCTTTTCTGGTTTTGTTTACTTGCCTCCCTTTCTTGTATTATCTATTGGACTGCTCTTTCTCGTTCTAGTTACTTGCATTTTCTTTCTTGTACACCCTAGGACCATAGTCCACACGCGATGTATCATATATTCTAAGATCGTTACCCAAACGCGATGTACAATACACCCTAGGGCCTTTGTCCACATGCGATGTATCATACACCCTAAGGTCATCCACACCCGATGTATTTTGCACCCTAGGACTGTCCACACACGATGCATTGTGCAACCTAGGACTGACGCCCACATGCGATGCATCATACAACCTAGGACCGTCCACACGCGATGTATTATGCACTCTAGGACCGTCCACCTGCGTATGCACCCTAGGACTGGCGTCCACACGCGATGCCATCTACACCCTAGGACTGGCGTCCCTGCTTAGGGTTGTATATATCTTAGGACCGTCCATATACACCCTAGGACCTTTGTTTACATGCGATGTAGTTCGCAGCCTAGGACTGGCGCCCACCCACGATGCATAAACCTCCTTGCTTTATGTTCCTTGAGGTAACACAATTTCATCTTTCCTTATGGGAGAACTCGTATTGTCTCTACTCTTTCTTTTCCTTTCTTTTTTAACTTCACTTTTCATCCTTTAACCTTTGTAACCCTTCTCGCGTGTCTTGATCCTTTCTTTATGTCTTTGTCTTTTCTTTGTCTATGACAGTAGTCATACGCTCAGGTGTAGGCCTGCAGCTATTGTAACCTAACCCACCTAATGGGATGGNTTCTGGGTCTATTGGGGGGACACCAACAGAGACTGACGAGCTCCGAGAGAGAGTATTCAAGTTGAACCAAGAGCTGCATCAGCAGGCAGTGAGGTTAATTGGAGGCGGTAAAGAAGAAGCAAAAGGATAAACTAAAGGAGAAGATGAGAAAGCAAAAAGACCAACTGAACAAGGTCCTCGAGAGGTTTATGCACGCCATGGGTGGATCTGTGCAAGGAGGGAGCAGCATGCAGAATCCCCCGCCATTCCTAGTTTCCGTCTCCTCCTCTTCTTAGTCCTCTGACAGCGATGATTGTGAGAATCAAGCCGACTTAGGATAATGATTTTCATTTTTAGTATGTTATTTTTTTTGTTAAGGTTTAGTGTTTAATGTAGTTTTTTTTTAATTAATGTAATTTTCTTACTCCGACGGACTTTTTCTAGCCAATGTAGATTTTTTAATTAATATATTGACATCTATTTTTTAAATTACTCATTTGCCATTACATTACTCAGAGTAAATACAAAGGTATTCGGTCACACTTCACTTCATTTCACAAACCCACATTGCTCCCATTAATGTAGTTCGGGTCTTGCGTACTGCAGTTAGGTTGGAGTGCCATGAGAGAGTGGAAGATCCTTTGATGTTCAAAGAGGCAATACTCATTGGCGAAACTGGTCCTCTCAAAGAGAAAGTCAAGTTGCATAGGCTAGCGAAGATTCAAACCCAGCAAGAGCTCGACGTTGAACCGGGAAGGTTGGCTGAAGGGGAAGTCTTTACCGTCGGCTGATGCCGACGGTAACTTTGACTTATTTTCATTACCTGACAGAAATGAGTAAATAGAAACACTGTGTTTTATGATATTGTTTACCATTGGTCATTCCCATCGGTACAAAGTATCCCCAAAATGCAATGCTTTGAATTCGACCAAAACTAATCGTTTGGTAAAATGTTTACCGTTGGTGTAGGTTAGGCGCCGACGGTAAGGTAATAATTTTGGCTCCAAAACTTGGCGTCATTTTGGTGGATTATCGTTGGATAGTTTTCATTTACTGACTACTTTTGTATGAACGCCATTAGATGTCTGTGTCCTTTGTGCAAGCGCCATAGAATATTGGATGTTGAAATGGTTAGAATGCATCTGTNTTTGCTTTCTCCAACAAGGATTTTGAGGATGATGATGGTCGTGGGGTGTGTTGGAGGAATTTGAGAGTAAGAAGGAAAAATGGAAAAGAGGAAGAAGGGGAGGATTGCTGGGAATGAAAAACAGAGAGAACCATAGTTCGGTGGGGTGAGGGAAAATGAGAAAACAGGTTTTAAATGAATTTTGGAGTGATGGTGAACAATGGATTTGGTGGGGGGTTGGTGGTGGGGGTATGGCCCTTGCAGTGTTGCGGTGATAGAGACGAGGGCTCTGATTTTCATGCACTTTCCCAATCCTGTTTGTTCGTTAACTGTCCGGTTGCGCGCGTGATTGCGCATACAAAAAATTAACGAACGATATAAAAATTATCTGAACCTAAATACACACCATTTAAACACTTAAAATGAGGAATTTAAATTAATCTTAGGTCCTTGTAATTTTTTTCCTTTGCAAAAGTCCATTTTACGGGTACTTTTGACTTGTACTTAAATTCCAATGATGACCAAAAATCGGTACGGATCTAGCGAAACTTCGCGAGATCATAAAACCATTATTTTGAATGGCATTTTTAGAAACTAAATTTTATAATTAAATTATCCAGTCTCAATAATTAGATTGTATATTTATTTATTACGAGAAATTTCCTTTTAGGAAAAAGTGAGATGTTACACCTGACACGCGGAAGAGAATGGTAATAATTTTATAATAAATTATAAGTTAATTTATTAGGTAATAATTTAGTTAATTAGTTAATTAATTAGTCATGACTGATATACAGGAAAAAAACTCTCAGGAGGTCCCCGACCGATGCAAAATTGTTCCGCGAGACCCATACGCTGAAAAGCGACAAGTCGAGGTGGGTCGATGTATGCTCGGAGGCAACCATAGTAAGTATTTTAACTTGTTAACTTAGTTATTTACGTTGTTATTGTTTTTTTGTTTAATTGTAATAATGTTAATTTTTATCAATTATTTACGTAGGCTACATTTGAACAAGCTTTTCGGGAGATGCAGACTCAGCAGATACAAGGGCACCCCTGGCACTGTGCCCCCTCCTGTGGACGAGGAGGAGATATGAAACCGCGTGTCCGGTGGTCAGAACCGTAATCAGGTTTACGGCCGAGGCATACAGCTGACGGTTAACGTCAAGGGGCGGCGGTAGATCTGCTTCTGGGTCTATTGGGGGGACACCAACAGAGACTGACGAGCTCCGAGAGAGAGTATTCAAGTTGAACCAAGAGCTGCATCAGCAGGCAGTGAGGTTAATTGGAGGCGGTAAAGAAGAAGCAAAAGGATAAACTAAAGGAGAAGATGAGAAAGCAAAAAGACCAACTGAACAAGGTCCTCGAGAGGTTTATGCACGCCATGGGTGGATCTGTGCAAGGAGGGAGCAGCATGCAGAATCCCCCGCCATTCCTAGTTTCCGTCTCCTCCTCTTCTTAGTCCTCTGACAGCGATGATTGTGAGAATCAAGCCGACTTAGGATAATGATTTTCATTTTTAGTATGTTATTTTTTTTGTTAAGGTTTAGTGTTTAATGTAGTTTTTTTNATATATATATATATATATATATATATATATATGACTCATGCATAAATGGCACATTCACTTACATAAAGAAAACTTCATGCTGGAGTCTGAAACCTAGGTCATTCGAACAACACTAGATCTAGCTCGTGGGATGGTGCAATTGGATAGGTCATTCGAGTGACTTCTGAGTGGTGATTTGAATGATTCTGACATTCCCCCTTTTTAAATAATACAGTGAGGTTTCATTCGAATGCCCAAGGCCTTGGCATTTGAATGGCTTGCCTCTGTAGCTTTTAAAATACTAGTTTGCACGACTCATTCGAATGACCTAAGGCCTGGTCATCCGAATGAATACTTTCTGGCTCAGTTTTAAGAGGATTTTCTCGTGGCTCATTCGAATGATACCTGGGGTCATTCGAATGATTACCAAATTGTGCTCTCATTTTTGCTAAATCTCGAGGTTCATTCAAATGACCATGGCTCTGGTCATTCAAATGACCACAGACCTGTAACATTACTTTTACTTTCTTTTCACAAATCCATGGCTTCCAACCCACTTTAATCATTCAGTTTTCAGATTTTGGCAGCCATAAAATACATCCAACATACACACAACCTATTTTAAACATTTATCATATATAATTTTCACAAACATACACATGCACATATAGAACCATCAATGGATGGTTTTGAGCAAGGTTTTACCCACTTTGCTTGGTGTGTGGGTGGCGGCTGAGGAGAGCTTTCGTCGGTGCTTGGAGCTTTCCCAGACACAAATTTGCTTTCTCTAACAAGGATTTTGAGNGCTTTCGTCGGTGCTTNGTGGATTATCGTTGGATAGTTTTCATTTACTGACTACTTTTGTATGAACGCCATTAGATGTCTGTGTCCTTTGTGCAAGCGCCATAGAATATTGGATGTTGAAATGGTTAGAATGCATCTGTATAAGAATGGGTTTGAGCCGCATTACTGGATATGGATCGGCCATGGAGAGGTGGATGTTAACAGTGTCAATTAGTTTAGTAGGCTGCATTACAAAGGGGGAAGTACAAGTCACGCACATGCTGAAGAAGATGAACAAACAGGAGGCTTTCAATTTAATGCCAACGATAGATTTGCTAAAATGGTTAGCGATGCATTTGATGGTAACATGCTTGATGAGGAACCTAATACTGAGGCTAAAAACTTCTATAGTTTACTAGAAGTAGCAAATACTCTAGTATGGGAAGGATCTACACATTCACAGTTATCTGTGGCCGTTAAAATGTTGACTATGAAGTCAGAGGCTAATCAATCTGAGAGATCATTTGACCAGTGAATTTCATTCATCCAAGAACTAACATCCCCGAGTAATGATATACCATCGAACTTTTATCAAGACAAAATTTTTTTCTCTAAGCTTGGCTAGCAATCCATAAAGATTGACTGTTGTCGAACGTGGTGTATGTTGTACTATAAGGATGATGCGAGCTTAAATGAATACAAATTTTGTGGCGCTGCTAGGTTTAAACCTAAGAGAGTTGGTCTTAGGAGATACAAGAATGTTCTGTACAAAAGAATGCATTATTTTCCGTTAATCCCAAGACTGAAAAGATTGTTTGCCTCGATGAGCTTAGCACCACACATGAGATGGCATTTTCATGATAAGAGAAATGATGGTCGCATGGCTCACCAGTCTCATGGAGAAGCGTGGCAAAACTTGGACTGAGTTTATCTTGACTTCGCCGAAGATCCTCGGAATGTCAGATTTGGTCTTTTTTCAAATGGGTTTGCTCCTAACAATCAATTCATCAAACTGTACTCATGTTGGCCAGTAATCATTACACTGTATAATCTTCGTCCTGAAATGTGGATGAAAGATCCTTATATGTGCTTATCTTGCGTGATCCTCGGGCCAAGCAACCCAAAAGCTAAGATTGATGTTTTCCTCCAACCATTGATAGATGAACTGAACATGTTGTGGAGTCCAGGTGTGCTTGCGTATGACGTATCCATGAATCAAAATTTTATGATGAGGGCATCTTTGATGTGGACTATTAACGATTTTCGTGCTTATGGCATGTTGTCTGTGTAACATCCCACTTTTTCCCTTAGTAAAGATTTCATAAATTAAATAGGGGGAATAAGTCTCATACAAGCTTTTAGGTCAAATTGTCTGTAGAAGAAATTCTACTCAGTTTCGTGAAATTCTGCAAACACTAAAACGGATCCGACGAAATCCGCTGGATGAATACTTGGGATTTTCGTGTTTGGTTGAACCATTGGAATTATGAACTCTTAGGATATAAATTTGTTTGTAGAAATAATTTTGGTCATTTTCTTAAAATTCTACAGACACCACAATAAACCCTTGTTGTAGTCTGAGTATAATAGCACGTCTAAAGTATCCGTAAAAGGGACGGCTACAGACGAGAATTTATAAATACCTCAAATGAACCTAGATTATTCTTTAGGAAAATGAGGAGATCACAGGGACGTGATCGGAATATTTTTAGAATAACCGTATGTGAAGTACTAGGACCGGAAACAACAAAACCTGTTCAAAATTGATTTGCCGGAGACCCTTAATTCTCGGCCACACAAGTGGCCAAGACACAAGACCATTGCATGGCCAAGAAGTGGCCAAATGGCCAAGTCAACAAGTCAAATGGTGAGTCATAGTAATGATTCACCATTGCTTAGGTCATGGATGACATAATCTTAGGAGTAAAATGGTAAATTGGCCCAAGGGCATTTTGGAAAAGTGAATTTCATGGCTTGGCCTATAAATACCCCTAGGAATCTGAAAATTTGGAGAAAAAGGGGAAAACCTTCCTAAAACTTTGTCCGATCACACAATCAGCCGATATTCTGTTAAACTGAAAACACAAGAACTTCCTACACCAGATCTAGTCAAGATTTTCCAAGAAATCCTTAACCTTAACCTAAAAACAGCCACAAACAGCCCCCTAAATCCCTAAAGGAAGCTTGGAAGAACTTAGCCTAAGAAGAACTAGAAAGCACCATAGCGCAAACATGTGGGTAAACCAACTTATCCACTGTCTATGGGTTTTGATAAATTATATATGATGTTAGGATGCCTTTTATGTGAGTTTGATTTATATATATGTGGTTGATGATTGTCTGGATCTGTTGGTGCTGTCTGTGATTCTGTCAGAAGTTAGGAAAGCTTAAGTTGAAAATAGGGCTATGACATGATTTTGGAACTAACTGTATACTGAGATTTTTATCATGAAAAACTAATTTTACTTTTGGATTCTACACGAAAAATTGAGTGGGAATGTCAAGTTTTATGATTTTTGGACTCCCCGATGAATTTCTCAACAAACAAGCAGAAAACAGGGTTTTTAGGAAATAAGGGCAAAACGGGAATTTCGTGTTTTGGGATGAAAAAATGGGTTGGTTTTCATGCAATATGGGTTTAGAACTATCAAAAACCTTAATGGCAAGTCTTGAGTCCATCGGGTTTCTGAGAACAAAAATTCCAAAGAAAACAGGGCATTTACAAGGGCAGAATGGTAATTTTGGAAAGAGGATAAAACTAGAATTTCGTGTAGCGGGGTTCAGAATCTGGGTTTTTAGACATGAAAAATGACCTTAGGGCTACAAAAAAACCTTGGGGTAAGGTCTTGGACCTCTCCGGTTTATGGTTGTTAATCTCTGACAGAAACCAGAAGCTTGTTTTGTTAATTGTGGATTTATATTTGTTTATGTTTATGAAGATGTTGAGCATGAAAATATGTTCTCAATATGTGTTAAAAATGATGATAGATGTTAGGAGAAACTCTCTTGAGATTGTATATGTGAAACTATTCGGAACATGGAAAATTGCAAGACCTAGACCTAAATTTCGTTAGGATGGCGCTGAGCGGCGTAGGGCTTGCGCCGAGCGACCTGACTGAAGATTCAGGGTTCCATAATTTAAGATTAAACTTTCCTAGATTTCTTGCAATCGTTCATGGCTCCGGTAAATTTTGCGAAGATGGTAGCATGGTTTGTTTATGTTCTAAGTAATATTATATGGTCAATGTTTATGAGTTATGTGAAGTTCTATGTTACATGATGTGATATATGATGAAGATGATGGTATGAGCTATTGAGTTGTAATTGCCATGTATATGAATGCTTGAGATGATGAATTGTGCTTATTATATATGAACTATTGTATCAAAGATTGAACTGTGCCTATGATGATGATGATGGGAAAAACCCCCTCTGGAAAAGCCGAGGGCTCGACTTTTGGGGAAGGTCTTAGTCCCGGTCGAGTCATAGGTCCGACCCCACCGCCATCCTTTTGATGGTCACCTCGGTCGTGGTTGATGAGAATTACAAGGTCAAGACCCTGCAAGTGAGACCATTCAGGTTAGCACGACCTGGCCGCCACGATGCAGGCTGAAAGTGTGGTTGTAGTGGTGTGGCCGCATCTGCAAGGGACGAGGGCAGAACTGCTAATAAGACGTGCCTTATACTGCGGGAGTAAAATGATTTTCAACAAAATGATGATGATTTTGATACCGTAGTATAGCTATGTGAATTGTATGATAGTATACGAGTTAGGGACTAGATTAGCGGACAGATGACGCGGATAATGAAGAGTAGGTTCCCCCTATCGCCTAGTAATATAGCTAAAGCCGCTCAGGCTTAATATGGATATTAATAATTAGTAGGACTATAGTATAACGGTGACACCTAGAGGACCCCTTAGCAGCACAATCATAATTGAGTATGAAAAGAGTTATGACGATTAAGGTTTCCCACTGAGAACCTTGTGTTCTCATACCTGCTCCTTTATGGTTCTAGGCGAGCACGACAAGGATGCAAAGGAAATCAGAGCAGTGCAAGCAGTACAAGGACAAGCAGCGCTGAAGAGGACGGACAGAGGAATAAGGAAATCAGAGCTACGATAGAGATATCGCACTAGTCCTTACTCTATAGGCTATATGTTTGTACTGGTATGTAATTGTAAGTAACATCTATAATATTGCAGGTGTAATCATTTGTGAATATATGACATGGACCTTTGGTTGCTACAAGTGTTGAATATGCCTAATTAATATTAGTTAAGTATACTACGCTACCACTCACAATATATGTTCTGTCAAGAACTAGGCTCATATTTTACACTACTATACGTATAAAGAAAATTTGAAATGGTCCTTATTTTTGGGTAATTATATTTTTAAACTCATAAGCGGGACTAAGCACTATCCCAAACAAAAGAGATAACAACCTAGTCGGCAGGTTTGTGACTTAAGCATGGACTAGCTAGCTAGGGTGTTTCATTTGGTATCAGAGCAGTTTAGTCCTTTGGAGTCTGAGGACTGAGCTTATCTATGCTTCCGAGCATCTTTCCTTGTAAATTTTCGGTGTATGAGTATAGTATACAGCTTCATGTATAAGGCCCAAGTGCATGAATCAGGGTTCGCTGGTACCAAAACACTGATTTGTCATTGTTCCTTGTGCATACTCTGAATAAAATCGCCATGCACTAAGTCGTCTTTCTAGGCAAGAAATAGTGCGGCATAATGAACTCTATCGCTTTGCTTTCATTCGACTATTACAGTATGCAGGAACATAGAGCCTAGCTAACTCTGCGTCTTGTTACGTGTATTCAGGGCTTGATAGCTAGTGCAGAGTAAACTCTGTAATCCAGTATTCTCAAGAAATTCAGCATTCTGCTAAGTGTCTCTTTGCAAGTTGATTCCCAATAATGGGCAGAAAAGGGAACCCCTCATCAAGGACCATTCTTATTCTTTTCCTTGATTAAAATTCTCTCCCTAGGTCATATGTTTCCCACCCCATAGGAATCCTTTGGGAAGGACCCCAAATTCCTATATCTTCTCAAATTGGTTTCCCTATGACTTAATGGAATTCCTGTGAAAAGATCCTCAGATCAAGATTAAATATTCTACTTTTTGGAAAAGGTAGACTCGAAGATAGAACTTTCCTTTCATCATGATGCATGTTGTAACATCCTAGCTAACTGCACACCCTCGAGTAGTACGCAACGCTCACTAGGCTGTTAATCATTTGGTGGGATTACTTATAGTCCCTTATTATCTTTTGAAAATAAGAGGTTAAGGAAAATATGGACCATTTTAAAACTTTTTCACTTGTTACTTTATTTGTAAAATATGAGCCACGCGTGAATCAAGGCATATAATACAAGCGATAGAGCTGAAGCTTAAAAGTGATAGTCATTACTGGCATAAATAATTACATAAACAAGTATCTGGTCCTTCACAAATTACAACCAACAGAGTATCATAATAGTTTACATCTACAAGCCAAGTACATCAAAATACATATCAAAATATATCAAAATGTGGCAAAATGTCCTTCAGATGCCAAGCTAGACTAGCTCGTCCTCGGTCCTCTACTGCTTTGCGTGCGGCTCCTCATAGGGCTCCTCGTAGCCCTCATGCTCTTCGCCTACTCCTGGGAAGCATAAGCGAGTGGGGGTGAGAACAGTCGTCCTCAGTGGTTGACCTTAGCGCTTATCAACCCGGCCGCTCAGGGGTTTCTATGTGAACATGCATACTAGCATCCTACTGATTATTATCTGGCCTAAGGTCCTGAACGGCGTTATCTACTTTACTAGGTGACTAGGGAACTAGTCTTGCTTATCTAAGTTTTCGTGCTCATTACCTTTACTTCGCTTAATTACATAGGTCGTCTCGAGCCTTCTCTTGATGACTACACAGGCATACATCATTATATACTTATACTTTACATACTCATACATATCATATACGCATGCATCATATACTCATATACTCATTCATCATATACTCATGTAACTCATACATCATATGCTCATGCTTGGGAACATGGGAATTCTCTTACGCATACCGGCTCACCCGGTTTTGCGTCTTCTCATCCTTTTCTTATGCGTACCGGCTCACCCGATTTAGCATCTTCTCATCCTTTTCTTACGCGTACCGGCTCACCGGCTCACCCGGTTTAGCGTCTTCTCATCCTTTTCTTACGCGTACCGGCTCACCTGGGTTAGCGTCTCCTCATTCTTTTCTTATGCGTACCGGCTCACCCGGGTTAGCGTCTCCTCATTCTTTTTCTCACGCATACCGGCTCACCCGGGGTTAGCGCTTCTCATTCTTCTAATTCTCATGGTGCAAGATAGCATAACCATCCCTGACATACATATTCTACATGCAATGTCCCACGTACATCATCATACAAGTATATCATGCACTCATCATAAACTTACCTCATAACATATTCCTCATACATCATCACACATCATCATACATCATCATAAACCTAACTCATTCATTCATCATACACATACTTGTAACCTCTCGATAACTTCGGGGTCCTCCACAGAAATCCACGCAACACCTCTCCTAGTGCCCACTCGGCACACTTCACGTAGCCCTCTCAACACTCCAGGGATCCTCCGCGGAACCCATGCAGCACCCCTCCTGGTGCTCCCTCAACACTCTTCACATAACCCTCTCAGCATCCCAGGGATCCTCCGCGGAACCCATTCAGCACCACTCCTGGTGCCCACTCAACATTCTTCACATAACCCTCTTATCACTCTAGGGGTCCTCCGCGGAACCTGTTTAGCACCTTCCCGGGTACCCGCTCATCAACTTTCTAGACTCCTCTCTGTCGCTATCCGCGTAACAACTCAGCACCATCCCAGGTGCCCGCTCATCAACTTTCTAGACTTCTCTCTGTCACTTTCTAGACTCCTCTCAATCTCTCTCTCCAGAAACACTCGGCGCTTACTCCTTTACTTATTTTCTCTCATTTTCTCACTTTCACACCCCAGGGATCCTCCGCAGAACCCACTCGGCACCCTTCCAAGTGCCGCTCGGCAATTCTCTCCATACTCCGCTCAATCACTTTCTGTGGACTGCCCAACTATACCTGACGAATCCTGAATCTGTTTTCTTTGTTTTTCTCGCTTTTCTTTCTCCTTTGCTCATGGATGTTCCTTGAGTTTTTCACATATTTCCACCATCATATACTAAGCTAGTCCAGGTCACAGGACCCTTCAGAATCATCTCCTAAGTCCTAACATAGCATTTCTAACATAGTTTATCATAAGGCATACAAACACATAAACACATACAAGCAAACATAAGCCACCAAGGGGTGACCAAACCAAATTTACCCACCTGTAGAAAAACCTGGTGGTGGTGAGGGAAGCGTAGAGTGAAGTCCCACAAGCCTTGTTGTTCCAAAGCTTGAGCTTCTCCTTTCTCCAAGGTGAACAACTTCGAATAAGATGGAGGGAAAGAGGTTTTTCCTC